>PVJO010009315.1:0-70094 GCA_004026905.1 Hystrix cristata
TCAGACACTCATGAGCACACATCGAATTGTTTCTCTGATATGAGAAACCATAACTGTAAATAAGGACAAAGAGATGTAATAGATATTATATAAAAGGAGGATGGTGTGCAGAGGAGAGGAATACTAGAAAGAAAGAAGGGGAAAAGCAGAAAGGCAACAGGGGAAAGGGAGGGGAAAGGGAAAATATGGAAAATGATGAATGAACCTGCTGTAAATAGGGAGGGAGGGAGCAGAGGGGAGGAGCGGGGGAGAGGGGGGAGAACCAAGATGCATCATGTATAGGTACAGAATAATTGTAATGAATGTGACCATTGTATGTAGAATGTACCAATACATGTTCTTGGTTTAAAATAAAAAAAAATTATGTGGAAGAGGGATTATTAAATCTGGCAATTTTCTAGATCTTTATATTAGGTTCTTATATTCAAGAATATCAATACATTACATAGTAGTAAAAATTGAAAAGGAAAATCATACCCAGGTATGTAGTAATATTATAGAACAAAATGGACCAAGAGAAAATCTTCAAAGTAGCCAGAAAAAAGGTTACTAAAAAGAGTGACAAACAGAAAATAAACTTCTCAGTGATAGCAAAGACAGCCAGAAGACAGGGCTGTAATAATTCTAGAAACTCAGAGAAGATAAACTTTAATTTTCCATTAAGAAAAACTGTTTCTGGCAATGAGAAAAAGATAAAGATTTTATGGTTCATTTGCCAAATTTTATAAATGTGGCATGGGCACCATAATAATGCGAATCTTGTATTTGTAGAATATAAATCAGTCTCAGTCTTTCTCCCTCCCTCTGCTTCCTGTCTTTATTGATTGCATCTTTGTTGTATTTTTCAGACCTCTAATTTTGTTTTTCCAAACATGAAAGATTAAGTGGTTCTATACAACAGTACTTAGATTCAGTTTTTCCTGTATTCCTAGAAGTTAGGAGTTTTTCTTGTATTTTCTCTCATTTATCTTTGTTAGCATCATGCATATTTATAAGTAATGTTTTCTTGTTAGTGTGATTTTATCTTGTAAGATTTTATGATGTTATCCCTCATTTTGTTTTCATTTTTAATAAATTGTCTTTTTTGTTTATTGGTCCACTTTCTTGGTGCATTCCTTCATTTGAAAACTTCAGTATATAATGAAAATAATATTATTTTTAAAGGCCAAGAAAGCATTCTATTGTATTAACATACTTTTATTTTTGAAACATTCTCCTATTTAGGATATTTAGCTTCTGGAAATGCAAATCAACACTTTGTTGACAATCTGTCTCACTTAGAATGACTACTATCAACAAAACAAAACAGAAAAATTACAAATTCTCATGGGGATGTGGAAGAAAGGAACTCTTATAACTGTTGGTGGGAATGTAATATAACAGTCACTAGGGAAATTGTATGGGCATCCCTAAAAAATAAACTAGAAATAGACTTATTATATGTTACAGCTATACCACTTAGTATATACCTAAAGCAATCAAAGTCAATGTACCATAGAGATACATGCTTAGCTTTGTTTATTGCTACATTACATACAATAGCCAAGACATGGAAACAGCCTAGGTGCCCGTCAGTGGGCGAACAGATAAAGAAAATTATATATAATGGAATATTATTCAGTCACAAAGAACGAAATCATGGCATATGGAAGAAAATGTATGGTACTGGAGATCATCATACTAAGAGAAATAAGCCAGATGCAGAAAACAAGTATTTATACGTTTTTTTCTCATATGTGGAAACATACCCCAAACAAACCAAAACAAAACAAAGAAGACCTAAATGTAAAGGAGAGATTATTAGGGAAGCCAAAGGAGACCAGGGTATGGGGAAAGAAAGTGGAAGACAAGAAAGGATGGTATGTAGCATGATATGATCAAAGTACAATATATGACTATATGGAAATGTCACAGTGAAACATTAATTGGTACAATTAACATGCAATATTATAAAAATACTGTAAATTTGGTAAACATAGATGATGTACTGAATACTAAAACTGAAATGTAAAGTGTCTTTCACTTGTGAATATAAAGTAGGACCAGGTAATCTGAAATGTGTGGGATTAAACAAAAGATTAAATATAGGTAATCAAAAGTATGCAACATTGGACAGAAATGATTAGGGTTAAAATGTCCAATGTTTATATATGAGTTTTCAATAAAAGTTCTCATTAACTTAATTAGTAAATGATAATGTATGAATAGAATATGTTGTATTCTCATATATTTATTATTAATTTCTTAGATTGAGTTCTTAGAGTTGCTGAGATAAAGGGATTACATATAGTAACGAAATGGCTATAAAATAATTTTATTGCTTGACTTCTCTTTGGCTTAGCTCTGCAACAAAGTCATTTTTATTATAAAAGGATTATTAAATCATGTTGTATATATTTAAAATGTATTTCCTTATCAGTCAGGAGCCATATAATGGAAAAGAAATCATTTCATCACTCAGCATAAGTTTCATATCCTCGTGGCATTTAAACCAATTCTCATATTTTAAAATATTCCTTCCCTTCAACTGAAATTTGTAATGCCACCTTACTATATTTACCATCCACACTTCTCAGCAGGTGATGTAAGTGCAGTTCTGCACTATAGTGGTGATAAGAGAAATTTCTAACAATTCCAGTTGCTGCAGACGTGCACCTTGTTTCTAAGCTGGGAGGTCTGTCTCTAGGGCTGCTGCAGGTAGGTGAGTGACTCTAATCTTGCATTCAGTATTAAGCACCCATAGCCTTGCAAGTATGAGGCCCTGAGTTCGATTCCCGGTACAAAAAAAAAAAATCTAATACTTTCCATACTCAAGTACATTTTAATTGCTAACATCTTTCCAGTTCCTGAAACCAAGGTATTTGTGAAATAAACTATATTTCCCACCCTAGGGTTTCTGAGACATTTCTGTACATTTTCTGCAAGTTCTCTCATTGGCACTTAAATTAGTCTGATTAGGATTCTTTCACTTGCGATCCACACAGCCTGGAACAGGATGCATTTTATTCATCGGCTTTAATCTTTCCACCATGCTTCTCTGACTCAGCCTCCAATTTAATCTCTTTTTCTCTTTTCCAAGTGTCACATAATTCTGTTCTAAGTATTTTATATTGTAAACCTGATATAATTCACAAGAAATGTTTAGAGTGGAATTACTCATAGTATTTTTTATTTCAAGTCTAAAAATTCCAGTTGCACCACTTACCAAAGGGTCTGCCTTTGAGAAAGATACTCTGTAGCCTTTTTTTTTTTTTTAATAAATAAGATGACTTGCAGCTCAGCCCTGGAAGATCTATTCCAAATAGTTGAGTCTATGACATCTACATTTATTACTCATAATGAAGTCAGGAGGCAATTAATTAGCTCCTGAAAAAGTCTTGGTCAGAGCTAATGAGGGACCGCACTATGGTCATGGAACAGGGATAGAGATGTAGAGGAGATACCAAGTATAATATAAATAACCTTGTACTTTGAATATTTCATCATTATAAGAAATTAGGAAAGTTGATTGAGCATATATTTTCCTCTTAATTAGAACCAGGAATTACCTTCCAAAAATTTTTAATCAGTAAATATTTTCAATAAATGTATCTTCCCAATACCCCCCAGTGGGAGGTAATAATACATATTCTAAAGAGAACTAACATTATGGTCAAACTGTCTAATGTGTATATTTCTCAAAATAAGATTTATGGGGTTCTAGCATCAAAATATAACCTGTAGCACTTATTGAAAACTTTTACATTAGTGCAGACTCTTGTTCCACATCTGCCGGATCTGTGTTTCTGTAAATGAATGCTTGCATGCCCTATTTTTTTTTTAACCCAGAGCCCCACCTGATTTTCACGCATATTAAAGTTTGAGAACTGCCTCTAAGTTCAAATAAGTGGTTTCCGCTTATTAGCCGAGAAATACTGTATAATTATGTTTCCTCAGAAATAAAATGATGAGATAATCTATGTGAATCACTAAATGGTATCTACCATTGGTTACAGAATATTATTGCAGTGAGATGTTAATAGCAGTAGAAAGTTAATAGACCAATGAAAGTACTCATAGATCAGTGCAAAAATGGAAAGGTAGTAATGAGTAGATTGGTGAAAATATGAGCATAACTGTAAAAAAATTTATACATACTGCTTTCAAGATCAAATGATCTGTAATGGGGTGACTACTTATTTTTCTTTGAGTCCTTTGACAAAAATAATTGCACAGATTGGTACAACAGTTGGCCCATAGTGGTGGAAATAAGTGAGCATGAATTTCTTGTAGCGGACACTGCTAGTTATTAATTCGAAACCCGTTCTCCTTCTCCTTAGGACAAGAAGCAGTTTTATTTGGTAAGGAAAATTACCTAGCTAAAAACGATGTTACTCTACAGATAAGGTAAATACTTACAGCCAATGTGACATTATGAAAACTCACTGTGCCACTTTTTCCTCGTCACTTCCTGTGTCTTCCTGCCTGAAACATGGACCAGAGGCCAGAGTAGTGGCATATGTCTTGTGGCTAACAAGCAGCAACACAGCTAATGTGAGCCACAAGTAGGGGTGGCAGAATGGAAAAGCAGGATAAATTTAAAGACAACTGGTGCACCAGTCCTGATGACTTTCTAGATTTTCTACTGAAAAAAAAACAAAACTTCAGATTTGGTTAAATCACTATCTTTGCATTATTATTTCTTATGATTGAATAAAATTTAAAACTGACACTATTTGGAGATTTTTAATAATAGACCTTGCAATAATGGCAAGGATTTCTTTAGTATCTTACTAGAAATACATTTGAAACAAACATCTTCACCACATTTTGCTCAAGAGAGTGCTGCTGGTTTTAGGGACTGTACAATGGACTTCCTATACTTAACTTCATAGTATGCAAGAAAAAATAAAGTGCTAGGACAGCCCTCAGGATGAAACAAGCACTTGTTAAGTTAGTACCTTGTTATATATCTCCTCTGTGTGTAAAATCAATCCCACACAAACATGTGAAAGATTTTAAATCTGTTGATCACTCAGAAAATATAAGAAAAATCTCTTGAAAACTAAACATAATTTTTTAAAAACTGGAAAACTTAATTGTTTTTGAAATGATATTAGAGAACTATTAGAATAAAGCTCTTGAGAAATAAAAGTACACAATTTCTTACTGTATATATACTTTTTCTTTATAAAATTATGGAAAAATGTTAGCACTTCATTAATCTTTTGGTTTTCTTCACTAAAAGTTCTAAAAAATGGGTTAACTAAAATTTAAATTAAATTTGGTATGTATATGACAATAAAAATGCTCATAATACTGTTTGATTTTTATGTTTAATCATGATCTGAATTTTTCTGTGTATTTTTCATAAATTAATATTTATGTAACTAAGTATAGTCGCTTCTTTAGAGTGCCCATATTAAATATGAAATACTGAACCACATATTTGATATACTATATTTAGCTATCATGATAGGGCAATGTAATGTTACTGTGTTACTTATTTAGGAAAATTTGAAAGAGTTGTAGTAACTTCATAATTGACATATATATGTTTGCCCTCTGACTCAAACAGAATTTTCTTTAGATTCAGGGTTGAAATTTTTTCATTTTGTTAGACTAGATCATAGTCAAACTTTTACCAGTTTATAGTGAATGTGAAGTCTTTCTCATCATAAATGAGGGCTAATTTTATGGAATCTTTTTTTTCATTTTTGTTTGAAAAATCAAAACATTTCTTACTAAATAGATTTACAGGTAGATAGGGAAAATAGTAAATTACATTTTATTTAAGTCTAACAAAACTAAATAAATATTTTAATTTCTAAAATACATTAAAGATTCAAAACAAAGGAAAATCTGGAGAAAAAACATTTTTATATAACATAAATATTGAAAGACGGCTGAAATATAATCTACCTTACACCCTCTCCAAATTATTAGTATTTTATATTATTTCATGATGTGGGAAGTTTAGGAATGTGACATAATAAATAATTTACCATGATATTCTGGAATATGGTTTTAGCAGCAAACTTTTGAGAAATATTCTTCTATCTTCATTCCTAGAGAAATCTCATGATTTCAGTTACTATTTATATGCCACTAAGTCTCCAGATACATGATATATATTATTGTATATATACTTTTGAGCCAAGAGTTATCCTTTGAATTTCATATGTATACATGCAAATTCTCACTCAACAAATTCACTTGGAATTTGCATGGGTAGTTCAAAATCGCTATACCAAAATAGATGGTATTATCTCCCCACCCCAAACCAATTACTTCTTTAGTGTTCCCTCAACTCAGACGATGGCACACCATAAACCTCCCCAAATCTTATTAGACAGTTAATTTCACACATATGCACACACACTCGCATTATGTACAAATCTTTGCAAAATACCTTAGGCTTTTTGTTAGTGGTTTGTATTCTTTTATTTTTTGAATTTGTTGTATTCTAGGCTTCCCAAAACAATGTTTAATATTGTGAAATATTGATTTAAAAACTTGCCTTCTAAAAATTTCAATGGAAATGCTTTAAAAGTCTTCCTGCTAATTGTGATATTGTTGAATGTAGGCTTTAGTTCACATTTATTTCCAATTTTCTGAGCTTTCATTTTTTAATCTTTATTGTTTTCTGGTTTTTGAGTCAAGGTCTCATTATATAGCTCAGGCTGGCCCTGAACTCACTATATGGCCTAACTGGCATCAAACTCACTGTAGCCCAGCTGGCCTTCAACTCTCAGTGATCTTCCTGCCTCAGCCTCCTGAGTGCTGGGATTATAGACATGCACCACCACATCTGCCCATGAGCTTATAAAACTTTCGTAAATGAGTACTAATTTAATGGAATCATTTTTAGCTCTTATGCCTTTAATTTCATTTTTCCCCTTAGTATGTTAATGTGGCACATTTTGCTTATGTATTTATATTCTGAACCATCATTAAATTCTGGGATAAATGTAATTTATCACAATGTATAAAATCTTAGACCTAATACAAAATAGTGAACAAAAATATGTAAAAGATGGTATAAAGCTTTGAATGTCCATACATGCACACACAAACACACACAAAACATCAAGCTTGTCTCAAAAATCTCCAAAGTAATGTTCCTTATCAGAAGCACGCAGGATAATATAAAATTTTTTTCAGAAAAATAACATGACCAAAGAACTGTAATATTTCCAAATTGTCATTGTTGTCCATGTAAAAAGGGTGATACAGTTTCTCAAGCATGTAAGAATTTGTGTACTAGTACAATGCAAGCCACCAACCAAACAAAACAAAAATTAAAACGTTAGAATCTTTGACCAATAAAATAGTCCAGTTAGAAAGAAATCAAAATAAGGGACTGAAAACTGAGAAGGTTGTTTTATAAAAGAAAAACAAACAAGGAATTTATTTAAATATATACTTAAGACTAAATAAGTGGGAATTTTGAAGTAGAGAATGCTACAAATATCTAAGAAATTATGTAATTATGTAACTATAAAAACTTTTCCAAATTTATTAATGAAAATCTGCAATTCTCATTTGACTCTTTAGATGATAAGGTTAAAGAGAGAAATGTTAAGGAAATAGAAACGTATTCTGAAGCAGCAAATTAATATATGCATTTTCATGTCTAACTCAGAAAAATCGAGAAATATTATTTTAGTTATTAATTTTACAAAGGTAACCACTACAGAAACAAAAAATTGGCTGTATGCTTTCAAATAATCAGGGGAACTAAAAGAAAAGAAAAATGAAGATTTAAAGCAAATGATTGAAAGGAAATAATAAGCATTACAAAACAAAGTTCACATAGTATAGAGCAATTTTTCAAATAGTATAAATTATTAGAACCCAATTATATGATTTTTCAGAAGACATGGCTCAACCAAAATAAATTAGGATGGTTTAAAATATAAAGGAGTGTTAATACAATTATAAGATTGGATTTAGCAAAAGTATTCACAAAGCGTGATATTCAACTACTGTAAGGCCATAATTTGCTACAAGTTATGCAATGAATCTCTGCGCATCGAATAACATTACCCTAAAATTCTTAAACTCATTTCTGAAATTTAAGGAGGAATTGACAAAATCCATCTAACCATCAAAAAATAGGAATGTTCTTACATGTAAAGTTTATCCACATAATAAATATGCCAATTTATTGATAATTTACAAAACATTTTAATGACATGTGAAAATGTTCTTGATGTTTTAGAAACAGCATCCAAAAATTAAATGAAATACAAATTTGCACATATAAGAGGATCTCAACAAAGATCGGTAAAATCTCCAGTTCTTATGTAATTTATTATGTATTAAGTTTGGCTAGAAATATTTTTGGTATAGGATTTACTGTGAATATGGCCATAGAAATAGGAGTACTAGTTAACACCTTCACAAAACATCAAGGACACTAAACAATCAGAATAAAATCTCCAACTCAATGAAATAAGAACTAGGTCTGAAGAGCAGTGTAGCTTTACCAGTCCACAGAAATAAGAATGTGTGCTTCGAAGAACTGTATCTCCTGAATAATCCCATCAGAATAAATCAATTGAACACATACAGTTCTTCACTTTGGTAGAATGAAGTATTTAATTTTGGAGATATAAATTAATTTAAATGCTTAATAATTTGTAATATAATAAAATTTCAAGTTTGCAAAAATGTTGAAGAGAATAAAGATCAATAGATACCACTTAATAAGATTTCAGAAGTTACATGCTAACTTATTTGTTTTATTATCAGTCTCAAAAATATATATGTGAGAGATTTTTCTGAATCATTTAACATCAATTTTAGACATCATTCTCATTTACTCTTGTTTTTCTCATTTACTCTTCTTTTGGGGGAGGCTGGGGATTGAACTCAGGGCCTTGCACTTGCTGGTAAGAGCTCTACCTTTGAGCTAAATCCCCAGCCCCTTCTCATTTATGCTTAAATCCATCTGAGCTATTTACTGAAAACAAAAACATTCCTTTTTATAACAGTAAATTATTAAATTCAGCAAATTTAACACTGACACCAACACGTGAAATCATCTCATTAACTGTCTATGTCTAATTGGTGTCAGTTGTTCCAAATAATGTCTTTTATGTTATGATTTTCCCCCAGTCCAGGGTTCAATCTACAATTACAAATTTCATTTACCAAGTATCTTTTAATCTAGAACAATTGTTTATGAACACAAAACAAGTTCTTTATTTTTATGGAAGTTTTAAGAATATAAACTAGCTGCGCTTTGAATGTCTTACAATTTGGAATAATCTTTTGTTTCTTAAGTCACATTCAAATTATCCATTTAGGATGAAATATCTTAGAAGTGATGTGTCAAAGTGAAAGCATGTTATTGAGAGGTACATGATGTTACTTTGTCCCATTATTAGTGATGTTATTTTCGTCCCCTGGGTTAACATGTCTTCCAGATAGCCCCAACTGAAATGCCACTATTTTTTCTTTTACAATGAATAAGTAATTTATTAGAAGATTCTTTGACAGTAACTATATGCTATAATCTATTCATAACCAAACATTTACCCACTATTTTAGTATAGATTCAAAATTCTTCCTTGAATTATAACTAAGATGATTGCCAAAAGGTCATTTTCTAAGTTGATCAATCTTTCTACATTTTTCTAAGTCTGCATTAACTTTGAGAGGGATTTTTTCCTTCTTATTTATTTTATTGGTATAAGGATGAACTCATGAATTCTTACTTTATTTAATAAGTCATATTCTGTTATTGTCTTGTGCTTATTAAATGCTCAAAGTTTCCCAGATTTGGCCAAGGGGAGCTTCTTTAAGAGGACTTGTACTCTCTTTTGACATCTCTCCATAATTCTTGAAGAGTATTTTATTTTTGTGACATAATGAAATGTTTTTAGTGTCATTTTACACTGTCCTTGACCCATATTTAATTCACACCTGGAATCTGTTACTTCTTCAACAAGATTCAGTGCCATTTACTTGATACTGACATTTGGAAATGAAGATTAGCATTTCAGGTGGGGTCACTGTTTACTGGAATATCGTTCATTTCACTCTCTCTCACTACTTCAACATAACAATGAGAGAAGAAATTTCTGGACTGTAAGAACTATTTTTTCCATATATCTTAGTGTATTTGCAAGCCCCTTATATAATCCCATTTTAAGGGTAGTGAGGTTTATTGCCACAATTTCTGTTTGTACAATAACCTCACTCCACTCCTACCCTCAATTCTAAAAATTAAAGAACTGGAAAGTAAAGATTTTTTTCATAATATATTACGAATAGATTGGGCATGAGCTACTCAAAATTTGTGACTGTATTTGTCAAGGTCCCAACAGGCAAAAGATGACACTCTTAGGTACTTCAGAAGAGTTTAATGAAAGCCCTATGTACAAAACTTTTGAAAGCATTCTAGGAAGCCAACAAAGGACACTAAAGCACCGTGAGATTAGCAATAGTCATTACCATCACTAGATCTGACTACGCAAGGGAGAGGTCACACCTACTGGAATCCCGCAAAGGGTGGTAAAACAGGTGAGGGTCCACCAGGCAGGCACTGTGGTATTTCAAAAGAGAAATGTGTCTACTGCCACATATCACTCACGGAGAGGAAGTCAAAGGAATAAATGTCTCTCACACATTGTTCTCTTGCCCTCCCCATCTCCTGCTGTTGCTTCCAGGTGGCTGGCCAACCAGAACCCAGAAGTAAGGGAGCAGATTGCTGCCTCCCATTGTAATCAGCCCACTAGACAACAGTAGGAGATAGATGTAAAGGTACAAAACAGAAAATACAGCACAGTAGGAAATGAGAAAGAAAGCTTCTTTTAAGGATCTATGTTTTTCTCAGAAATTTTATGAATTTTTAAAATTTATGTCTTATTATCAAACAGACCATTCTGTGAGATCTTGAAAATGTTACCTTAATATTGCCGAACTAACCATCAACAGTAGAGAGAGCAGTATCTATTTGATAACATGTTAAATCAGCACTCCTTCTCTCTAGATTTTAGGCAAAACTCCAAAGGTTAAAAGTGAAATTTAAATACCAGCTTTCGCCACATCCCAAAGCAACATGTAATCACTGGCATTAGAACTTCCAAAGTATATTGGTAAAAACTGATTTTTATGACCATTAACTTTTCATTAACCTTAGAAAATTAAGAAATGACTAACAGAAGAAAGGAAGAGTTCTCTGGTGATGTTGGTACTCTGTGTCTCTTTCCTCTGCACCCAGTAGGACAGCCGGCCAGTTTTTCCCTTTCCTCCTCGCAGGCGACTGGGTGCTTGAGAAGACCTAACATAGCCTGACATATTCCTGTGGGAATTTAGGAGATAACATTGGCATTATAAATTTGGTCAGGTCATTAAGAAAACAGATATGGAAGGAAAAAGTTGCTCTTGGAGTGGACTGAATGTCTGGTAATAGTGGGAAAATAATGCATATGTATTTATTTCTATGCTGGCCACATAGAAAGAGGCCAGTCTGTGGCTGTTTTGAACACCACAGAAAGGCACTGCCTGTAGGAGTAATACGGATTTGTGGATCCTGAGGGCTTGGCAACTGAAAACCCAACTGGAGAAGGACATTACTTCCACCAGGGGAGATTCATTTCATGTTTCTCAGATGAAAAATCTCTGAGAAAAAAAAACAAATATGCCTCAAAAAAGAAAAATTCAGCTTCAAGTCCACCAAACCCAGAGAATACCAATGTCAAGTAACAACTGTACTAGTCAAATGAGATTGTCATTTTAATTTTCTTTCTTCTAATCTTGAAAATATTACTTATAGTTTTAGGATTTACTAACTTTGTGGTACATAATCCTGAATTGTTTTAACCAAGGAGATGAAATGTGTGTTCTTAAATTAGCACTACATCAGTGAAATTGAGGCATTAAAGATCTCTTAGGACATCTTTTCCAAATCTTGTCCAATTCCTCTCCAACCTTGTCTTCCACCATTGATTTGTCTCTAAACCCTCCCCTGAATTTCAGGGGCTTACTTTCTCTCATATTCTTAGTTAGCTGAGCATATGTTCACTGTATTGTTTAATACTTTATAGATTTTGATCATATTCATTTCATCTTACATTATTTTTGGTAATGTCTCCTAAATTTTCTGTTCTCTCAATAATTAAAGTCAACTTAATTGCTTTTACCTTTGTTTTTGTCCTTCTCTGGATCATCCCTAAATCTACTATGACTTTTGTAGGGTGAGAAGACTAGAAGCATATAGTGGAACAACAACGTTCTCTTCTTTCACTTCCTTCCTATCAAGCAAAACAAAACAGAAACAAAAAAACAAAGCAAAACAAAAATAAAACACCGAAATAAACAAAAAACAACCTCACAAACCACTACTGTAGTGCTCCAGCTAATCTTACAAAAACTTGTGGGCACTCAGAATGTACTTAGGTTCAAAAAGCCCAGAAAGAAATAAAAAGTAAATGAAAAAATACAATTTGGTGAGTGAAAGAGTAAACAAACAAAAAATGAAACTAGAGAGTCTGAAAACAAATGAAAAGCCCTTCTACTTCTTCAGTTTCCTCAGTTCATTTCAAACTATCCAACTGTCATTCCATTTATGTTCTCTGCTTTTGACACTGTTAGTAATTCTTTACGTTGGAAGCCACTAAATTAATGCCCCCATCATCTCTCCAACATAAACATAAAGACATAAAAGGTCAGTAAATCATCAGTAACTGACACACTTAATTACAAGCACTGAACTTCAGTGATGTAACCTGTCACCTGAGCTCATCACTGAAGCCCATCAGATGGAGGACTCTTAGAGTGACACCTTTCAGCATTAGTAAACCCATCAACACTCCTCATCATTGCTGTATTTTTCTGATGCTTTGCTACATATTTTGTGACAAATTCAGGATACCTTCACATTCAGAATCATCAAATAACTACCACCAGACAACTACTACCCCTATATTTTCATAGATTAACAAGAAAATATATGAACTATTTCATGCATGACAGAATGAGGAACATGGTTGTTGCAAGAATCGTAACATAAATGTCTCCATATTAATCACAGCAATTCTATTTCAATTTATATTCCAATGTAGATGAGAAACTATCATTGATCATCTTATGAATCTCTGGCTTCTCACCAAGGTTCCTAGAAAATGGAGTTGTTTCAACTCTGCAGTTCTGCCTCTGCTCCCCTCTGGCATACTGGATTTTCCTTGCCATAGGAAAATTAAGTAATAATAACATCTCTGTGGGAATAGTGACATAATTGATGGAGGTACTTGTTAAGGAAGTATTTGCCAAAAGGAAGCTCTCAATTATTAGCATTTGTAGAATTCTGCTTGTAGAAATTCAGCATCTAAAATAGATGCTTGTCACTAGATTTGAGACTCTTATCAATTATTCTGTTAAACCAAAGGTCAATGAAATAAGAGCTAACTTAGTAAAACAAATGGACTATTCTAATCTAATTATGCCAAAAAACATTTTGTTTTAATCAACTAGGAAATGAACAGAATGGAGAACAAATTTCAAATAGTTTTTTAAAAAGCTTAGGACTAGAAATACAGATCTAGATTTAACTCCTAATGCATTAGGAACAAAAGTGTCCATTATTGAGTATAATGGGCATATGTTATACAGCCATACAATACATACAATAATATCAAGTGATTCAAAAGATGGATCTAATTGATATATAAAAATTCATCTTCTTAGAATTATAAGGACGATAATAAGTTTTTAAAATGAAAACAATGTGCTAGAATGGCATTATACAGGAAATAAATAAGTCCTTGGATGCTAGAAATGTTGCAAAATTAAAAATTTAATAGAAACAAGACAGTGCAAAGTTGTTCAGGATTGCTAACGAAATTGAGCACTTGAGTTACGGCCCCGACCCCAATCCCTTCCTCAGAAGGGTTTTATAAATATTCAAGTCACTGAGGAGAACTGCTATTCAAATAAAGCTTTATAGTATTAAATGTACCACAAAACCCACTACACCTAACAGTCTCATTTGGACAACACGCTGATAAACCAGCTGGGTGATTAAACCAAACAACTTGCACTTACATTCATAAATAGCCTTTCAAAATACGGTACAGAACTCTGTACTCACACACCTGTTTGCTTGACCCCTGACTCCTGAAACTCCCCTCAGAGAATCCTCCAAGAGCCCACTTCTTCCCCGCCCACTGCCACCCCAGTACTTCCGGCCCCGCCTGTTTATGGGCCCTTCCACTTCCGCCCCCGCCACAGACTCACCTCGTTTCCGGCTCCGCGCGCAGCCGGGCCGCTGGCTCCTTCAGTCATGCCGGGGGCACCACGAGGACCTCGCAGCCTCTGAAGCCGTCGCCACTGCGCCCCACGGGCTCGTGCTAACTCGGCAGCCTTGGCCTCCCTGGTGCTCGCCGCGCCCGCCATGGCCGCCCAGGGCCAGCAAAACTGCCTCCCTGACCGCCAGGCCGCAGTCAGCGTCCAGACCCAGCAGCGGCTCAGGCCTCCTGCGTCTCGCCGTCCTCGGCCGCCTACTGCGACCGCTTCCACGCGGCCCTGAGTCACTTTTCGCGCAGGCGATGCAGGGTGCTCGCTAAGAAGCTCGTGTGGACGCAGGCCGAGGCGGGAGCGTCTCCCTTCGCGACATCACGCGGCCGGACAGAGACGACAGCGAGGCGGCGTCCAGGCTGTGGAGAGCGCCTTCCGTCCGAAGCACACCCTGCGCCGGAGCCTCCCGGACCTGCGCCCCCTGGCGGCCGACGGCAGCAACCCGGCCTGTGCGACTTCCCGCGCCAGGCCTGCGCCCCAGGTTCGGGTCCTGCAGGAGTTGGGCGAGCGCTCGACTAGCCTGCTCAAGATGGTGCCCCTGTGGGGTGCCTGGTCAACCGTCTCTCCCGCGGTTTCAGCCTGCGGAGGGCCTGAAGAGCACTGAGCAGTCACCAGCCGGGCGTGCGCACTTCCCTTACACCGCGTGCGTCTCAGCGCTTTCCTTTCCCTTGGACTGTTGCTTCCAGTGAAGTTACTTGGTTCGTAACGGAAGAAAAAGAAAAAAAAACGAAAAAAAATTTAAGTTTATTTGAATTTGGGGGCTAAGGTTCATGCAAGAGATTGTATTTACAAACATGACCAAGGCAATACATCCCAGCCCACAATCTCTTCGGAATTCCTGCCATTCTTCCATCAAGAAGTGGAATCTAATTTCCTTCCCTTCAACTTGGTCTGTTAGTTACTTGAATGAATCATAGACTAAGATGGAAATAATATTCTGGAGTTTTTGAGAACACCCTAATTCCAGAATATACTAATATTCTGGAATATTAGAATATTCTCTCAGAATTTACCTCGCTTGATGTGAAAAGTCCAAGTCACGTGACTGTTTAGGTGTTTCAGCTACCACATGGCCTGACAGTTTTAGAATTTTCTAATGCATGCTCATCTCATATATTTTTTTCTTTTATTTCACTACACAATATTAGCTCAAGTGGTAGAGCATTTGCCTAGCAAATCCAAGGCCCCGAGTTCAATCCTTAGCACACACACACACAAAAAAGTGAAAGGAATATTTTTCAGACAATTTTTTTGTTCAAAATGGGATATGGAATATTGTTGGTATTACTATTTTAAAGATTATGAGTTGCTTTGAAACCATTGTTATTTTGTGCAATGTTTTTAACCTCCACTAGTGGTAGAATTCTTTCCTGTATATCATCTCTGAAAAATGTAGTAATAGGAGCATAACAATAAGGCAATCACTGACATTTTCAGTATAGACAATAAAGTAGTATTTTCAGGGTGCTTATATGAGTATATATGACTATCAAAACTGAATAAAATGAAAACTAAATATTGCACAATTTATGCATACTATCATTAAAAAATTCTAAATGAAATGCTTTGCGAAATTGAGAGTTCTACACAACTAAAAGTCTTCAAGCAAAGATCAAGAGACTCGAAGTAACTGGACCAGGTATCTGGCTTTTAAACTTTACAGAGTATTAGGATGAAAAAGTTTGTTAAAATTACAGAATATAATTATGCCACTCCTTTTCCCTCCCTGCTGAGACTTAGTTAAGTAGTATAAAATGGGACCGGGCACCTTTACTTTTAATTGGTACCCACGTCAGGAAATACTGAGAAAGATAAGGGGATCATTGGCTCCAATTTGAACACTAAAGCGAAAGTTGGTAACTTCCATTCGTGGTTTTCTATATTTCTAATCTGAGTATTAAACCATGGTAAGAAATGTTTATTTATTATTATTCAAAAGGACATATTTCAAGATATTATTTTGAAAATACATGAAATAACTATATTTTACTCATTATTCTGAGTCAGAGCCATTTAAAATTCCCTTTTGTTTAGGATCCCTGCTTATTTACTATATTTGACAAATTTATACAGTCTATTCTTAATGACGAAAGAATTAAAATCTCAGATTTTCAAAAAACCAAAAACAAAGAAGTGAGCGAACTTGTTAAGACTTGGTAAAGCTACATTTTCCCAGTCTATTTACAAGTTAGTGGCTTCTAGTACACATGTACCTGTTTAATATGTCAGACATCATATTATTATTTCACATTAATTATTCTAACTCCTTAGCATTCTCATGTAAGCACAAAGCCAAAATATATGATTTAGGCTGAAAAAGATTGTTAGGCCTATTATCTTTTTTGACTGTGAGCCATACGGAGATCTGCATCATATACATAATTGCAGAATACTGAAGGAGGGAAAGTTAACTGCAGAGGTGATAACTCGAGTTTAGTTTTGAAGAAGTTGTAGTTATTCCAAGTTTAACAAAGAAGAAGTCATTAAAAACTGTAAAAAGAGCCTGCAAAAAGATGTAAAGAAAAAAATGGGATTAGTACTGCTACAAAAATAGAATTAGTATGATCAAAGATGTGTTTTAGGGAATGAAGAAGGGTAGATGACTCAAGGACCTTGAACAGTAAAACAGTATGTCATTTTAAATTATTAGTCCAACTACTGTGGCAGTGTGAAGAATAGATAAGAAGAGGTGTGGTGGTAATGAGGCATGAGGCAGAGACATTTAAAATTCCAGTGACAAATGATAAGGTCTAAACAGAGGCAGTCCCATGAAAGGTGGCTAGAAGAAACAAAACTGCAAAGATTTGGAAGAGATAAAATCAAGAAAATTTCCAACTGATCAAATATGCATGGTCAGGGATATGAAGGATTCATATGACTCTTGGAAACTGAAGGGGCATGATCCAAAATAAAATCCATGGTAGATTCGATGCGCACAAACAGAAGGAGAAAATAACAGTTTTAAATGTACTGTGTTTGAGATCTGACCATAGACATCTAGGTTCAGGAGGTTATTACAAATCAAAGACAAAAATTCATATGCACACCCATGTTTATAGCAGCACAGTTTGTAATAGCTAAATCCTGGAAACAACCCAAATGCCCATCAACAGCAGAATGGATAAAGAAAAATGTGGGTTATTTTATACAGTGGAGTACTACTATGCCATAAAGAATGAAAAGCTTGAGATATTCCTAGGTAAATGGATGCATTTTGAGACCATACCCTTAAGTGAAATAAATCGGACACACATGTTTAAATACTGCATAGTTTGTCTGGTGTGAGAAACTGAAAGTGTAAATAAAGAGTAAAATGCATTATATTGGGAAAGGGAAGAAAATGTCCAAATGGGAAAGGGAACAAGGGAGGGGGAAAGGAACAGAGGACAAGATAAATAAGAAATGGAAGGAAAACATGGAAACAAAGCTTTTGTAAATAGGGATGAAGGGGAGGGAATGGGAAAAAAAGAAGCAACAAGATATGTCATGTACAGGGACAAATCCCCTATGGTGAATGTTATCACTATGTACATCTAAAATGTACTACTAAAATTAAAAAAAAAGAAACCAAAAAATAAAAATTCAGAAAGCGAGATTGGTCCTGTCTCAGTTCTTGGAAATATTCTTCTGGTTTACAAAGTGTGACATCCAGTTCAAAGGTTGGGAAGAGAGCTTTTGTTCCAAACAAAGCTAGCCTTGGCCCATAGATCAGGCAAACACATTTCACCAAGTTTAAGCGCTCACCTTCTTTCATAAAGAGCTAACAGGATTTCCACAAGGGTCAGTAAATGGAAATGCAGTCATATTAAGATATTAATTCTGATAAACTATGATGAATAAACAGATTCTCAGCTGAATGGAAGGAAAGAAGAAAGAGAGGAAAGAGGGAAGGAAGGAAGGAAAAAGGAAGGAAGAAGAGAAGGAAGGAAGTTAAAAGACCTAAAAGTAACCCCAAAAGGCTGATAAAAGTTATAAAATTTTATAATGTACAGCAATGACACAACTCAGCTAGTAATTCTTCGAATGAGGCGAAAGAAGTGATTGTGATCCCCTCCACCAATAACGTATGTTGTCACCAGAGATTTTTGAAATCAAAAGCATTGAAATAATAAGTATAGGCTTTAGTCTATGTTATAACTTCAGCACTTGAAAATTATCCCTGTATCATCAGCTCCTATGTTTTGAAAAATAATTCCATTTGACTTTTCCTTTCATTCTGAATATTTCTTTCTAGCCCTCATTGAAAACTGCGAAAGGAAAAGTTTTCATTATTTGAATCATGGGAGTATCATATTTGAACCAGTGTTTTTCAAATAATAGCTCTAATAGCTCATTTCAACAAAAAAAATGATCAAGTGCAAAAGAAACCACCAACAGAGTGAAGAGATAATCCAGAATGTGGGAAAAAAAATTTTGTCAGCTGTTCCTCAGACAAAGGACTAATATCATGAATATATAAAGAACTCAAAAAAATCAGATCCCCCAAATTTAAAGAACCAATCCAAAAATGGGCAGTTGAAATGAATAGACACTTCTGCAATGAAGAAGTAGAAATGGCAAATAAATATATGAAAAAATGTTCAACATTACTGATAATTTGAGAGACACAAATTAAAACAGTACTGAGATTCCATCTCACTGCAGAAAGAATGGTTAATATCAATTAATCAGCCAATAATAAATTCTGGAGGGGGTGGGGAGCAAAAGGAACCCTTCTCCGCTGTTGGTGAGAAAGTAGACTGGTGCAACCACTATGGAAATCAGTGTGGAGATTCCTCAAAAATACTAGGACTAGAGGTTCCATTTGACCCAGCTATTCTTCTTGTTATCTTCCCAAAGGGATTAAAAGCATCATACCATGGTAATATATGCACACCCATCTTCAAAACAACGCAACTGCCCATCAACCAATGAATAGATGCGTTTTTTTTAATACAATGGAATACTGCTGTGCTATAAAGAATGATAAGTTTGAGACATTTCTAGGTAAATGGATGCATCTTGAGACCATATTCTTAAGTGAAATAAATCAGACACACGTGCTTAAATACTGTATCATTTCTCTGGTGTGAGAAACTGAAAGTGTAAATAAGGATAAAATGTATTGGGAAAGGGAAGGAATTGTTTGGATGGGAAGGGGAACAAGGGAGAGGAAGGGGGAAGGCATGGAGGGACAAGAAAAAAAAGAATGGGAAGAAAAAAATGGAAACAAAGCTTCCATAAATAAGGGGAATGGAAAAAAAGAAGCAGCAAGACATATCATCTACAGATACAAGTTCCCTATGATGAATGTTGTCGCTATGTGTATTTAGAATGTACCATTAAAATAAATTTTTTTTAAATGGTCAAGTGGCAAAAAGGAAAGTTTTGGTGAGGTAGGACTTTAACTTGAATGAAATGCAAATTAGTGTTGTTTTTTTTTGAGGCTAGTGAAAACAAACTTCAAGTTCTATTTTTTGCTTCAGTTTTAATCTTTGTTCAAATCTGTTCCCTTAGTTCAAAAGAAACGTGCAAGAGTAAAGCAATAGATATGCCATATGTGAAATATGCAATCTAATATCACCATGAGAAGAAAGCAAAAATTATTGACAAATCACAGGTTCTTACCTTTGTGATTTTCATAGTTACCATAGACTATAATTTAGCTGTAATGGTTCAGACTCATTTAAGATGTTAAAAGCAATTAAAT
The DNA here is from genome assembly GCA_004026905.1 of Hystrix cristata. Lineage (NCBI taxonomy): Eukaryota > Metazoa > Chordata > Mammalia > Rodentia > Hystricidae > Hystrix > Hystrix cristata. Next base: position 19,976 of record PVJO010009315.1, read on the forward strand.
AAGCATCACTCTTTTTTAAGCAAAGGATGATAACATTCAAACTTTACCAATCAGTAATGACTTCTCTCTATCTTCAGATTAAGGACACTTTTTAAAAATTTATTTTCTTCACAGTGGTGACAAGGAAAAACTGTCCCCTGAAGGAATGATTTTGAGCTTTTTGCAAGTCAGTCAAGTGAGAAAATGGATTCAACACAGTCATCAAAGTTTAGCAGTTTGAAAAAAATGCTGACTTTAATTGTAGTTTGAATAATGCTAATAGAATATATTATTACCCTGATTATTTTAACCATATAGTTATACGTTTCACTAAGTTACATTAGATAATATCAATCTAAAGTTTCAGAGTTACATCAGAAAATAAGCTTTAGAGTTTTTAAATAGAAAAAAGGAAGTATTCAAAGCAAACTAAACAAATCGTTCAAATTAGATTAAAACATTCTGGAGCCTCAATCTCACCCTGTGATATGCAAGTGTGTTTAGTCACAGCACTGCTGGACTGAGTTTTAGCTACATGAGTTAGGAATAAGTACTGTCCACATAGGAAACAATGGAAGCTGTACCTATTAATTTCGCCTTTCTGAAAGAAGAAGATGAATTCTAAGGCTATGAAGTGAAGAAATATTCAGCAACAACTAAAGACAAGGCAGAGAAAAAGTTAAAAATGAGCCTTTATCACATACTCTCTGACTTGCTATGTAACAGATGGCCACTGAAGCCTCAATTATCTCAGTATTTAATGTGGATCCATATATATTTGCTTCAGCAAGATGGGGGCAGTTTCCCAGAGACCGTGGAGGAAAATGGACATAGTCATTTCCCAGTTCTGTATAGTTTTAAATTGGTAGGATATTGCTTTGGGGAATAAAATGCAATTGAAAGCTTTGAGCTTTCTGGAATTTGAGTAGTTGAGTTCTGTTGAAAGAGAGAGTAATGCTCACTTAGCCACTCTAAAAAACCATCGCCACGTCTTAGGGGATAGTAAGATAGAAGTTTATTTGTCATTCAACTCACAGTCCAATGTCAGTCTGTGGCACTCTGGCAAGTGTAGCTGTGCCATGTGGAGACCTTTGTCTCCAGTCACTGCCATGGGAGGGATAGAGTGGCATGTAGGTTTCATACACTTTGTTTGGCCTCAGTAGCACCGGCCATAGCAGATTTGCATGGCACCAATCTGCCTGGATGAGAAGAAGCAGCAGCATTAACATTGATTGCCCAACAGACAGCATTGCTTCTGTTTATTTTTCTTTAATAAATCAGATCTAAATCGATTTCACAATCCCTAATGCTGTATAACACGTGTAAGGAATTTATTAACTTGAATGTTAAGAGCACATGTGTAATCGTGTAATGAGACTGAATTCTCACGGCATGAACATCACATTTTAGACAATATTGACAATACTGAGGCAGAAATCAGTGCTATTAATCTACTTATACATTATAGAGGTAGAAATAGTGGCAAAGTTGAGCCATCAAAGAATTGATAAGAACTCTAAGAATGCATGTATATTCTTTCTTTGACATGTCATTTATCTTTAGATTGATTATTGTGAGGTTTATTAAAACAACTTCTTTGCAGAAAGAAACTGACAACAGATTATATTGAATATAGTAAACATGAACATATTCTATGTGTTGTTCTAGTATCTTTTCCACCAAAGTTGTTGTCGTCTCATGAGTGCAAGTGTAAGGGATTTCTGCACACCTAAAACAACATGGAAGTAAGTCGCAGGAGTTAGGAGCATTTAATAGAGAATGTTCATGTTAGTATATATTAAATCATGGAAGAATTTCAAAAAGAGCAACACCATATAGAAAATTAATGCCAATGTATTCTCCAAGGAGTGTCTGGTTCTAAAAAGAAAACAATGAAAGAGCTATTCATCATGATGCACAACATCAAAAGACAGTTAATTGTCATGAAATCTGTCCAGCTCTCAGAGCCTGTTTCTGTGAAATTGCTTGTAATCTAGCCTCATAATCCACTTTTACTTATGTCACATACATTTTAGTTTACGGATTCTTTTTAGCTATGCATTTTATCTGTCATTTCCAGTACTGGAGCTATAAATTGTGTACGGACTTGGAGAGATTGCTAATTCATTTTATGTTTCATCCAAATTTGATTATGAGCAAAGTGCATTATGAAAATATTGACCTTTTCAGTAGTATGCATTGAATACAAACATAAAAGTATTCAAACATCCTCAGTGAATGAAGATATGCTCTTTTTGTACATATGCATTCATGACAGACAAAATCTCTTAATATTTCAGCTCTTCAGGTGAATGCATATGTAGCGATGGCCCACCAGGTGTTTTGATCGTTCTCATCAAAAGACTTAGGTTGTCTGACACAGTTATAAAGCACAGTACACACAATTAACCACAGGGACATGTGTTTATACATTTTGCTTTTGCTTGATCTGTTTCTTTATAGCTATAGTTCATCTGGTCATAATTATAATACCTACATGATGGTTGTTATTAAATTTATGTGTTTATGCTTGCAAAACTAAGTATGTTATTATTGCCTTTTTATTGTATAAAGTGGCCTATAATGTGCTTTATATTTTGTAAATAAATCTCTTTTACAATATAAATAAATATATTTAAGTGATTTTTCCACAACTATATTTTCAAACTTTTGTTCTTTGCTGATTTTAGACTTTAAGAATTTTGGTCTTCTGGAATTTCAAAATTCAGAATGAAGGCATTTGGGAGTGTGTCTATTTGATTATGGCTCAAACCCAGGCATCCTACCGGAGGTTGTTAAGTGAATTTGACTCTTTGAAACCCATTTAATATTAAACCATTAAATATTAAGTCCATTTAATATTATACATACATGAATAATGCGCCAGTGATTTAGAAGAGTTATTCCCTTTTGTCCTTTAAGGATGGCAAAATGAAATGCCAGCAGTCACTCAATAGTCTAAGCAAACACCAGAGAATAAACCAATATCCATGAGAGTTATATCTAAAATTCAACCACTGGATTAAAAAGTTGTCTCTTACATGAACTTGAATATGCTCTTTGGCAGAAGACAAATCCTAAAAATTACCAAACTAACTTTCATGTCTTTATCTTATCCTTCATATCCAGTCAGACATATCTCTAAATTATTAGTCTTTTCTTTAACACGTAATTATTGCTATCTTACAATCATCTTCTTTCCTAAAGTTATGCTTCCAAATGAGCAATGAAATAAATTGTTATTTATAAGTCCAGGTGGGACCTAGCAGCAATCAGTGCAGAGGACAGGTGATAATTTTCTAAATATTGATTTTCTTCCATAGCTCAGGCTTTAATTCTACTTTTTAGTGAAGATTGGGATTGTATATGGAAAATAGAAATAAGAAAGTACAGATGTAATGCAAATATATATAGATTTGACTATAAAAATGCCAGGAGTTAAACAGCAAGTTGAAAATATTCAGTAAGATGACAAGTCACAAAATTTTAGAAAATAAATAAACTTCTATTTTATTACTAAAGTATCTGAAAATATCAAGTTAAAATATTTTAGGATAAAAATGACAACTTTCATCATTAGGAGAAAATTTTAATTTGAAACACTAAACTGTAAATATAGCATATAAAAATTTTAACTGGCTCATTTTATGTAGCCTTTGTTGGGCAGAGGAGTGTCTATTAATAGTGTCCCCCGCTTAATAGTCAAGACACTTACCAGATGTGATTAAAAAAATAATGTGGAAAATAAAATTTGGGGGGAATTATTAGAAGATAATCTGACCTTCTTTAGGCATTAAAGACTTTATAAGATCAGCTTTGAGTCATGTATAAATAAGATGGCAGAGAGAAAGTGAAATAGAGAGAGTGAAAATGAGGGAGTGTTCACAGAGTTGAGCAATCATGACTGCACTTAGAGCCTCGACCTCACCTGCTTGCCTACCTGCAGAAATCACTGGAAAGGTATAATAAGACTCTGAAACTTAAACATACTATCCCAGAGCAAGGGAAGGGAGCAGAAAAACATAAAGGTGCAGTACATAACCTCGGAAAGAGAGGTCGTCTGGGCCTCAAGAGCTCTTTGGTGTGGCTTTGTTTCTCAGATTGGCTTTTCAGTAGAGGAGATGAAACCCAGGGGCTTGCTCAAGCTTGGCAAAATTTTTCTGCTGTAAAACTTCTAAAAACAAATTCTAATAGTTCATAGACACTATTATAGACACAATATGTGTTAAATGATACTTAACGATTGCATGAATTGTTCAACTCTCCTACGTACAGTTTGGGACAGTGGTTGGGATCCCATGATGTTCTTTCTTTTTCATATTACTTCATCTAAGGAGGCCAATGAATCATTACAAATTTCTGCATTTTATCTGGGCTCCAGCATAGAGTAGCAACCAGGGCTGTCAAGCTGTACTCGGAATTGAAAACAATGCTTTACCACATAAAATGGATTAAGAGCGTTGAGTTTGAGTTTTTCACAACTTTACAATCTTGCAGTCCTATGACAGGCCTCTCTTTCTGTTCCTGTTATCTCACTGGTAAAATGAAGATAATGATAATAAATATCCTAGATCAGGGATGGTGAACCTTTTAGACCATTCAATGATACAAGCAGCTGCTGTCACATACATGCCATAGGTTAATCACCACTGCCTAGGGGCAGTGAAAATGAAATATATATGTGTACATACACACATACACTTAGATACTTAGAAAACTATGACAAATATTAAGCTCTAATAAATATAGGTTGTTAATATTATCAGTGGTAAATAGGTTATCAATATTAACATAGTGTGTGAATAAGAAACAGAAATCTCTAATATTTCACCCATGGCTTTTAGTATGTTTTACCTTATCTTAATATGAAGTCAATAATTTTAACTCAGTTCAATATAAATATCACTTGTGATTACTAATATAAACCCAAAATTATAAATACTTCCTTTACCAACTGTACTAAAGAAAGATGTACCCTCCAAAAGTTTTGAGCTACTTACTGTGATTTGAGCCATATATCCTGCCCCATCATAAGAAAATTCTTTTTATCAGTAATTTCAAATAATTGAGAGTAGTAGAGAGTCCAGGAAGTCAGGCAAAGATGTATTAGAAGAGGGAATGTTGACAGTTTGAGGGAGGACAGAATGGATGTAGCACTGCAGAACAGCATAGGCTACAGGAGTTTGCACTCCTGGATCAGAGTGATGTAAACCTTATCTGTACACGCTGCAGATAAGTGCCGCCTCTTGAAGAGGCAGGGCCAGGGTCCTTGCAATTGCTTCCCTGCTTTTATTCAGAGCAGTGTATCCACCTGATTTGAACAAATACTCACAGCAAACCTTTTTAGTATGCTTGACTTGTTTGGCATTGTTCTAGGCAATTTATACATCTAAACACATTTAAATTCACAAAAGCCCTGTGAGCAAAATGTCACTGTATTATCACTTTACAGAGAGGACAACTGAGATACAGAGAGGTTTAAGCAACTCGCCCGAATCACACAAATGTGTAGTTTGGACCCGGGCCTTTCAGGTTCAGAAAACCTGCACTTAACCACTCATCATACGGCACCCTGGAATAGAACCAGCTGCCTGCTTAGCTGTAAACACAACGACTACATAACAGTGAGAAGTAGCTCCAGCTCACTGTTATCATGGCTACACAGATAGAAATGCTGCTTCTGGGGAGGGTGTAGAAAAGGCTTATCCTCAGATTACCGTGAAAGCTACCAATACAACTCAGTCAACTAGGGAGAGTACAAAAAATGATAGAGAACAACAATTTTCCTAACACATCAAAATGTCACATTAGGGTATGAAAATGGATTAAGCAATTAACACTAACTATTCTAGATTGAGGAATATCTCAAATTTGGTCAAAACTCTGTGATTACACACACTTCATAATCTTCTCCAATTTTAATTTGGTTGGAGCAAATATTCAAGCTTCATAAACTTTGCTTGGTTCTATTTGTCGGGGAGTTTAACTGCATACGCAAGAAGGCCACTTTAGCATCAGAGCAGGTAAGCAGCTAATGGCACTTTTAAGTCACCAACAAGAACACTGAGTTCACATGAGCAGATGTAACATGAAGCCCTGTCTGAAACCAAACGTTTCTCTTTACCTGGCACAGTAACAGTAAGAAGCTTGGAAATATTTAGTGAAATTATCTTCTTGAGGTACTGAGGAGCTTATTATTTTGTGTTGAGTTTGCTTTTTATGTCAACAAAGTAAAAGACAGGGCTTCATTCTTTTTATATAAATACGAAGTGGGCAAAACAAATTCAGGCTGTTAGAAGTAGAATCAAGATTATTCACAAGGGTACTGCAGTGGGGCTGGTGACTTAGTCCAGGATCTTAGTCTGGTAGCTGGTTCTTACCCATGTTCAGTCTGGGAAAATGTAATAAGCTATATACTGATGAAATATGCATTAAACACTTGTGTTTAGTATACTTCACATATACTTCAGGAAAGAATAAAATCACACTGCTCACTATACAGCGTGAATGAGCAAAGTCAGGTTAACGTGAACTAATGCTTCGTTCATCACCCGATTACCTACTGAATAAATATAACAATAGTAACCACCGATGCTCTGTAAAATGAGCACTCAGTCATTCACCAGCAGCCTGGACAGATTGAACAGACTATTTAGTTTCTAATGACAAAACACTGGAGATGTATGATAGATGCTGTGAATTATTTTCTTGTCTGTGCTGCCCTTTTCCCCTTAGTTACATAAGAAAAAAGAGAAATTAGATTAGTATTATATAAGGCAGAACAGAATAATTCTGAGGACTATTAAGTTACTATAAGAACTACTTATTAATAGGAGAACATTAAAACCATTCAACAAGATGTTCTAATAGAAATGTATACTATAATCTTAGGTTTTTTATAGGTCAATCACAAAATGCTCAATAAGCAGCAGAATAAAATTAAATACCCAAGAAACTATATACAGTATCTAAGTACAGTAGAAAGATGCAAATTTATGTAGGAGAGCAAAGCTGAATAAAACAGGGTATCTTCTTGAATAAAATGTCTAATATTAACAGGCCAATTATTTACAAATTAAATTGAAAATCATCATTCTAATCTAAATACTATCCATGAAAATTGCAATGGATTTTTAATAAATAAAAGTCATCCTAAATTAATACAAGAAAATAAATATAAAAATCTCCTACATAGTTTTGAAAAGGAAGAAAACAAGCGAAGCATTTTCCTACCAAATATTAGACTGCAGTTATAACTAATGCCCCACCTTACGACACAGGAACAGTTTGGGAACGTGGAAGAATAAAACAGGAAATATCAGAGTACACAAACTCTTAAGAACTTTGGGAGCATTTGGTGCATATTAAATATGATGTTCAAGCCTATGAGGGATACCACCTATGGGAATGATTATAATCACTGCTTTGTAATGACATCTGCTAAAAACATACCATATATTAGGGATAATAATGCTACCTGCCACTTTGTAAAAATATTATTCTTTAATTAATCACTGGGTTTTGAAAACAAATATTTTTATGCTCAATTTTTGAAAATTATTTTCTAGTCTATTTATCTTTTTCCTGGCTCTATATCATTTTCACTCTTCTAGAGTTTATAACTAGTATAAGAGCATGTAATTTGTTCTCAATAAGAAAGATTGAGTCAATGCTTTACAAATGGGTCATTTTCCTTTCTTTTCTTCTCCCATTCTCTCCCTTCCCTTCTCCTTTTCTCCCCTCCTTCCCCTTCCCTGCCATTCCTCCCATTCCCTCCTCTTCCTTCACCCCTCGTCTCCTCTCTTCCCCTTGCTTGTCTTCTTTCCAATCCCTTCTCCTTCCTTCCTTCCTTCCCTTCCCTATCCTCTTTTCCTCTCTTTTTCTTCTAAGAATCTATTTGTGAAAGCCTTAGAAGCTGTTTTGAAAAGTATATCTCTAGACTTTTTTTCACTCTAAGAAAAAGTGGGGAAATTACATTAATGCAGGGAAGGGTGGAATCCAGGAGGACAAAAAGAAGACCAGGAGGAGCAGGAATGGGAGGAGGAGCCTAAGACTCCTTGGAATTTAGTTCTGGTGGTAAAACATTTTATCTTCTGCTCTACCTTTTACCTTCCTGGCCCTGTACAGTATTCATACCTGGACTCTCATCAGCGTTCTGTAGCCCTTACAACTTCATCATAGATATTTTTACTGAATCTGTCAAACCTGGTTTCTTCTTCACCTTGAACCTCTCCATCTCTGCTAATTCTTATTTCTAAGAATATACACATACATTGTAAAACAAATAAACAGCCAAGACGTTTCCTGCTTTAGTCCAAGCATTCTCTTACCTACAAGTAGACTCATTTTCTATGATCCTTCTCAAAGTTAATATTGAAAAATCATTTATATCAGTGATTACAAATTTGAACTCTTAATATCATCCAGGAATGTTATGTGTGTGTATTTTAATAGTCATATTTCCATCCTCCATCTAAATACTGTAACTGAATCAGGATTTTCTGTGGATCTAGAAATCTATAGGCATATACAATATATGTATAATATTAGCTCTGTGGGGGTTAGAGGATTCTTTGCAAAACTCAAAGCCTGGGGCTGGGGATTTAGCTCAGCGGTTAAAGTGCTTGCCTTGTAAGCACAAGGACCTGAGTTCGATCCCCAGCACCAAAAAAAAAAAAAAAAAAAAAAAAAAAAAAAAAAAAAAAAAAAAAAAAAAAAAACCAAAAAAAAAACCCCTCAAAGGCCAACAGAAATTCCTCAAAGAAGATCTAAGATGAGTGGGGTGGCAAGGCAAAAGAGGAAAGAATTCATTTGCAATATTGCTTCTCCAACTCAATAACTCATGAGAATCACATGAAAAGCTTTTTGGAAAAATAACAGATCACCGTTGTAGGAGCCCCGGGATATAAAATAGATTTTACACTTCTAATAGGTTTTCAGAATATGCTGATTCTGCTAGTTTGGGGTGAGAACCACCACTTTAAAGTTAAGACTAATGTATGAGAAAACCTGGAAACAATAAGGAGTCATAGCTTTTGTGAAGAATTAAAAGAGACTCAGTGGTTTTGGTGACTGGAGAGCTCAAAGGATAAATAAATACAGTAATAATATATCCAGTTGCAGAATCAAGAAGGAAACAATTTTGAAAAGATCATGGGCTGTGTTTAAACTCTGTAATTTATACTGAGATCAGTGAGAAGACATTAAAGCTTTAAAGTACTAGTCTTAGATTAAACATTTTTAAGAGATCGTTTGGCTTCAATGTGAAGCATGAAGAAAAGACAACAAAAATATTGCTCTGGAAACTACCGTGATTCAGGGAACAGTTGAAAGAATCTGAGTTAAAATGGTGATGGCAAGCAGTGAAACACTGAGCAGCTGATAAAGATGTATCAGAAAAAAAAAAAGACAGGATTTTGTGACTGATTTTATTTCCAATGTATGGACTGAGACTACTGACCTGACCAGGGATTACACACACACACACACACACACACACACACACACACACACACACAAACAAAAAACAGGTTGCCACCTTAGAATAATCAATGTATCAAATTCCTTTGGCTCTCATGATTAGATAGTGAATAACCAGAGGCAGAATATAATTGTTCTTGGTTTTTATTGTCTATTCCCCAAATGAATCATTACGACATAGAATTGATGTGTATAGAAGTCTATTATCAGGACGATCTCCAAATCCTTCAAGTTAAAAAAAAAAGTAAAAAGGAATAAAATCAGTTAAATCCATGACTCTCGAGCATATTTATCTGAATATCCTTTAAAGAATCTTATGAAAATCATGATTTCTCCCTACATGCACATATGGCATTCTGTGTAGAATTTTAAGAGTTTTACAGTCTATTTAATGTCTTGAAATTTTGGCCCTATTTTAATAAAGGTTAAGTGGAGGTGTACAAATTTGGGATCTCAACATATTATCTAGTAAGTGATTTAAAGGATTTAAGTCCATAAAAGTTGATGAAAAATTTTATACAATAAATCCTTCGGTTAGGTGTAATAATAACCAAATTGTGCATCTAAAAAAGTTGATTTAAAATTATATCATGTTTTTGTGAAAACTTTAAAATTTAATTGCTCTAAAAATGAAAGCTATTTTTGTTATAAAGAATGATAATATAAGAAAAACTCTATAGCTATAACTATTAGATTGGATCATTCAAAGAAGCAGAGGAAAGTAATTATTAGCAGGGTCTGAGAATATATCAAATGGGCTCAAGTCACACCAACAGGCTAGCAGCAAAATGGTTTCTATATATTTTTAGGAAAATCTAATTGATCCAGGGAAGACTGAGGCTGTTTATACTGTTGTCAAATATGTTGCTTCCTGCCCTCAAGGTTACTAAGCCTCAATAGATGTTGCTTCTTTAAGAAGGTTGACAAACAGTAAGATTATCATTTCCTTCTTTGAGAAAAGGTATAGGACTTCATTAAGTTCCCTCCTACTCTTCCTTAACTGAATTTGAAAACAAGTATAGAATTTATGGGACTGTTAAGTGAAAACAAAGGCCAAATTGGCTGAATATAAAGGAGATTTCTCAACAATTTTACCAATGGCTCTTAATTCAATGTACTCTTTCTAGGTAATTTGTAGGGAAGTCTAGAATAAAAATGTAAAGATGTCATATAAAGATAATTTCTGGTTCAGCATCTTATACATCAAGTACAGCAAGTGTATTAAAATAATTTTGAACAAAATAAGTGATGTTATCTGTTTTTAAACAGCCTGATAAAGCTAGTTAATATGGAAACTATATTTAAAATAGTTAATTGATGAAGTTTTTGATAGCAGAATTATTGAAAGCAAATAGCAGCAAAGAGATATGGAAGGTTTGTGTAAAATCTGGCTTCTGGAATCAAAGAAAACAAGAAGTATGAGGAAGATCACTGGGTCTGCTTAGAAAGCCAGATCAATAGACCTACTAGTACACTGGTATTTTTCTGAACATACCCAGGACATACCCAAAGGAAAATAAAGACCAAGACAAAGAAACAAAAATAATTTTGTTCTCTTGGCTTCCAAAAAATTACATATCTATATCTATACCTATATCTGTATCCATATCTATATCTATAAGTAATTAGTCAAGAAGTAGCTAAAGTGGTTGTGAGCGACACAGATCCAGTCATAAGAGCCACAAGTATTAAAAAGAATGATAGTGCCAGGCTCATGGATCATCATGGATCATCAGGAATCATTCCTAGGAGCAGTTGCCAGTGCCAGCCTGAGATCTGGGTCCAGTTTTCTGCCTCCAGTCCCAGATCTACTCCAGGAGACCAGCCGTGGCCATGTGGTTGGTAGATCACCAGGAAGGACCTCTAAATCGGGAACAGAATTCCCTGCAGAGCCGCTGTAAGAGAAGCAGGCCAGCAAAGGTTCAGATGAGGAAAGAGAAGGGCAGGGAGGTAAAAAACCCAGCCAAACCATGCAGCTAGAAGGCAGAGCCCTGTCTTCTCAAACTGCAGTGAAGCCTGGACCAGAAGTTTTTGTCTCTCCTGACTCACTTACACTCTCTTAAGTCTTTCTCTGGGCCCTGCAGGCTGCTTCGGTAGATGGCATCAAGAGCTGAAGGGAAGCGAAAGAGACCAGGGTGGTTCTCTCCATAGTCTGTGGGATCACTACAATTTTGCTCCTTCTCTCTGCCAAAGGACATTACCGCTCTCACAGTGGCCTTCTCCATAGTACTCTTTGCATTACTTCCTTTTTCATGCAGTCCAGGGATCTGCTGCTACCGTAAGGCAACTGCACTATACTTGGGGTTCCCTAGACCCTACTTCCACCTTGGTAGATTGCTGTTCTATTAAGCCCTCCTTAGATTAGCCTACATTGGTGTTATCTTCAGTTTCCTGCCGGGACTCTGACTGATAGGACTGCCTGCCCTGGATTCCCTGAGATGATCTGGTTTTCACTACCATGCTCACCACTCCACATGCAGTCCTGGGTGTGGGTGTGGAAACATGGGTAGACCTTCCTGTCTCTGACAACCTCCTCCTTCCTCAGGTCTCAGCCAAGTACTTGGCCACTCTGCTGGTGTGCAATCTGCTCCAGCCAGTGCACTGCTGGAGCTTCCAGGGTTCCGAGTTCAAGTGGCTCAGGTCAAAGCCTCATTCCCCTGGGGCGCTCCTCCTTTGTGACTTCACCCATTGAAGTCATGTGGTAAACAGTGTTGAATATTCCATCCTGGAGTCTTGGCCTCTTAGGAGACAGGGAGAGGTGGCCCAGGCAGCCCAGAGGACCTTCTGTCCACCGTATAATTGAATTCACTGATGTCCAGGTCTCACAGTGATAGAGGGCAGCCTCAGAGGCACTGGGCACTCCTGGATCCATGGATGAAGATGTCGTCCTCAGGAGACATGGCTACACTATGGGAATAAGTTTGGGAGAAGGCTCATATGCCAAAGTCAAATCTGCTTACTCTGAGCGCTTAAAGATCAATGTGGCTATGAAGATCATTGACCGGAAGAAAGCACCCGCTGACTTTCTAGAGAAATTCCTCCCCCGGGAACTTCGGGTTCTAACTATTCTAAACCATGGCTCCATCATCAAGACCTATGAAATCTTTGAGACAATTCAGGGCAAGATCTACATCGTCATGGAGCTTGGGGCTCAGGGTGATCTCCTTGAATTCATCAAAACCCAGGGAGCCTTGCAAGAGGACGATGCTCGAACAAAGTTCCACCAGCTCTCCTCAGCCATCAAGTACTGCCACGACCTGGACATTGTCCACAGAGATCTCAAGTGTGAGAACCTCCTCCTTGACAAGGACTTTAACATCAAAGTGTCAGACTTCGGCTTCTCCAAGTGCTGCTCAAGGGACCACAATGGTCAACTGACATTAAGTAAGACCTTCTGCGGGTCAGCTGTGTACGCAGCCCCCGAGGTGCTGCAAGGCATCCCCTACCAGCCCAAGGTGTACGACATCTGGAGTCTGGGTGTGATCCTCTACATCATGGTCTGTGGCTCCATGCCCTACGATGACTCCAACATCAAGAAAATGTTGCGTCTCCAGAAGGAGCACTGCGTCAACTTCCCACGCTGTAAGCACCTGACGAGGGAGTGCAAGGACCTCATCTACCGCATGCTACAGCCAGATGTCAACCTGAGGTTGCACATCGACCAGATTCTTAGCCACTGCTGGCTGCAGCCCAAGACACAGGGTCTGTCCTCTGCAGCCACCAGTGAGGGGGAGAGCTCCTGGAGAGCTGAGCCCTCCTGGACTCCTAAATCTGGTTCTGACAAGAAATCTACGAGCAAGCTGGAGACTCAGAAAGAGGCATGGCCCAAGCAACAGACTGAGACACACTCGGAGGAGCAAGGTGCAAGTGGCCAGGCAACTGGAGGCCCTGGGCCTCAATAGCCAGTTGGTAACCAAGGAAACAGAAGAGGATCTCCCACCCCAAGCAATCTCCAGAGAAGGACACCTAGAGAGCCTTGTGTGTGTGGCCTAGTCAGAGCTGACGGCCTGGAGCCTGAGCCTGGAAGAAGGCAATGCATGAGTCCCAATTTTTGTCAGTTCCTTCTTCCTCCCTGTGAATTTGCTAACTCACATGGCCAAAGAAACAATAAATCATCGTATGAGTAAGTTTATGTACTTTGTTCATCCTCATAGGTAAAATCTTGTATATCAGACATTCATTTTCAGAATCTAATTTCATGTTCACTATTCATTCCAATTCATTTAGAAATTATGTCAAAGAACTGTTATTCAGGAATTTGATGATACTAGCAAAACCTTATGTATTTTAAGGCTTCAAGGTTTGTTGGTGATTCTAAAACCCATCCAAGGAAAAGGAAGCTATACAATGACAACTGAAGTTTATTGATGTGTTTTTCCCAGGTTTTGAAGTGGGAAAAATGAAAGCGCTGCTTGAGGTTTTCTGAACTTGTCATAGACGTACTAGATCCACAGGCTCTGTATGGAGCATCTGCTGATCCACAGAAATAAGAGATAACATTTTAAAACTTCAACTCTCTCCGTGTCTCTGTCTCGATCTCTCTCCGTGTCTCTGTCTCGATCTCTCTCTGTGTCTCTGTCTCTCTCTCATTCTTTCTCTGATACACACACACACACACACACACACACACCCCATAGAGATAGAAGGAAACAAATGGATTTTGTTTTTAATAAAATGTATAAGATAAAATATAAACATTAAAATGTTATGATTTTGAGAAAAATCTGATTCAGCATTATGAATGCTGGTGAATTTATTCCTTAAAAATTATGATTATCCTTGAAGGTTTTAACTGATGGATCATTTTTGGGCTTATATCATAACATTCATAAATCCAGTAAAGAAGAGAATGAAAAGCGTTTCCCTATTTTGCATTCAGAAAATGGCATGATGTCATGAATATCCTTTCAAATGGCAACTCTCTTAAGTACTAGTGAGGATAAAAGTGTAGAACTGTGGATTCTTTCTCTGACAATACAGGTGTCATATGCATTATGAAATACTTAGGGTTACATTCATGTAGTAAGTTTTAAATCCCAAACTCTTCTTCTATATTAATTTTTGATAACATACCTCCACAGTTAGTTCGTGAGTTAATTTAAACAAGGGGAGATTTTTTATCTTTAAAATGTTTGAGGACTGATAGTTCTTTCTCTTATTGGGAAATATATCTGATAATTTCATTAGTAAACTGATTATTTTAAAAACCTAGGTTATTTTTTAATGGCAACCCTGTAGATCACTTTAAAGTACCCCCTAATGAATAACTTGACTCTGTTCAAACTAATTAAAGTTTCCTACAGAAAGCTACCCCTTTCTTGTCCATCCTTAAATTTACAATCCTTTTAGTTTAGTCTAATAACTAGTATTGCTGCCAATTCCACAGACACTTCAAGATTACAGTGTTACATATGCTTATACTCTGGTAAATTACATCCTTCAATTTTATTCCTACAACTTCATTTGAAACATTTCTGTATTTATAGATCATTTTAATTTGCACATAAATTTTAAAATCAGCTTCACCATTACTACAAAAAGATGTATGGGACATTTATTGGGACTGGGTTAAATACAAGGATTAATATATAGGGACAATTGCCATCTTCCAATACTGAATGTTCCAATAATTTAGTACACCCTTGTATTTATTTGAAATGCGTTTAATTTGTACCAGCAATGTTTTGTGGTTTGTAGTGTGGAGGTTTTGATATTGTTTGTTTAGGTTTTTAAAATATTTTTTATTTGTGATGTGACTATATAAATGGAATTGTGGAATAGCATTTTCCAATCATTTGTCTTACATACATAAGTAATTTTTGTATATAAGTAGTATATTTTAAAACGATACTAAAATTTTACCTCAGCCATAGTGGTGTATTTTTATATTTCCTATAACTATCTATCTATCTATCTATCTATCTAATTATATTGCCTTCAAATAGTAACAGTCTTACTGTTATATGCTGATATTCTTTTTTTTTTTTTTGCCTTATTGGAACTTCAGCAATCTATAGTACAGTGTGTAATAAATATGCTGAAAGTTGGCATCCTTGCTTTGTTCTTCATCTCAGAAAAAATTTCAGCTTTTCATCAAAATATGATATTGGTTCTAGTTTTTTAAAAAATGTAATGGACTATTTTAGAGAAATTTTATGTTTATAGGAAAATTGAGTAGAATATACAGAGTTCCTTTATATAGACATTCCTTAACTTATGAAAGCTCAATCTCTAATTTTTTGCCTTTATAACAGTGCAGAAGCAGTATGTATTATGTGGAAAAAGTTGTTTGAATTTGAACTAAGCTTGGTGTTTTTCCCGGTGTACTGATGTATGAATGTCATGCCTTCTTATGACACTGTGGGGTCACAGTGAGCCGCAGTTATGGGTCAGCCATGTGACCAGGCAAGCAACCAATGACACACTGTGTTAACAAGTTGGGATATTCGGTGGGTAGGTGTACTAAACGTCATTACAATTTATGATACGTTCCACTTACGATGGTTTATATGGATGTGATTCCCTTGCAAGTTGAAGAGCACATGTACTCTGCTTCAACACATATAGTCATCCCTACTATCAATATCCTACCCCGCAATGGGTGGCACATTTGTTACAATAGATGGATGTACATTGGCACATCATTATCACCCAAATCCACAGCTTACATTAGGGTTCATTCTTGGTGCTAAAACTTACAGGATTGGACAGACATATAATGATGACTATTTATCATTATCCAGTTTAAAATTCTCCTGTGCTCCATCTATTTATTTCTGCCTCCTTCTTAATCCCTAATAACTACTGAACATTTTCCACTTGCGTAGTTTTACCTTTTCCAGAATGTCACAAAGTATGCAGCCTTTTTTAACTAGTTTATGATTAGTTTCTAATTTAGTAATGTGCATTTAGAATTCCTCCATTTTTTATGACTTTAATAACTCATTTCTTTTTAGCTGATTCTTTCCTTAATGGCACCTACTATGATGCACTCATCAAGTTATTCTTCACTTTGTTTATAGTGCTTTATTTCTAGCATTTCTTCATGACTCAGAATTTTCAGCTATCTGCTTCCATTGCCTATCTGTTCTTACGTGTTGTCTACCTTTCCCATCAAGAGTCCTTAATATATTAATCATTATTGTTTTAAATTTTAATTCTAGTATTACTCCCATACTCCCATATCTAAGCCTGATTCTGATGGTTGCTCTAATGCTTCAGACTATTGTTTTACTTTTAGAATGACTCGTGATTTTTTTTTTTTTTGTAGAATGCTTAACATGGTATATTGAGTAAAAAGAACTGAAATAAATAGCTCTTTAGTAATGTGGTGGTAAAGTGATGTGTAGAGCAGGCACATTCTGTAGGTCCATAGTTAGAACTCAGGCTTTTAGGGAGCCTGTAGTACTTAGATTTTTTTTTTTCACTCCTTTTGGCATTATAGAATGGATAGAAGGGTCTTGAACTGGCATTTCCCTTTCTCCATGTTGGCTAGGTACTGATAAAAACCCTAATAGGTTAGCCTCTTGTAAATGATTTCCTTTAAAGGTAGCCTTGTTAAAAAAGATAAAATATTCTGGATGTATTTTAAAATGTGTATTTCCCCCCTCCATCTGTCAGAAGCATGAGGGAATATTTTTTCCAATCTTAACTATGAAAACTTGGTAGAATTCTGGAGGTTAAGTTCATAAATGTAGGGGGAAGGGCCTTCTATGATCCCCACCCACTCCAGCCTTTCAAATGCTCAAACTTATCACACGAGCCTCCAGTGATTTGTTGATTACAGAATAGGCAATAGGTTTTTTTTTTTTTTTTCTCTGTACCCTTATACTGATTTCTACCAAGGCCCATGGTCTGATATGCTGTGGCATTCTGTCTCTCCAGTTCTGGGTACACCAGTTTGATTTTTGATCTCACTTCTCTTACAGGTCTCAAAAGAGTTGGTGATTTTCAATTTCTGCAGTTTTTACTTGTTAGGATAAAATGGTGATTTCTGAGTTTCTCACATATCGAAGGACAAACCGAAACCTGCTCTGTTTTTGTTTATTTTTTAAAATCTGTTCCTATTTTTATCCTTATTCGTTGAGCATTTAATCATGAATGGGTCTCCTTCTATTGAAATGATCATATATTTTTTCTCCTTTCATGTTAATATGGTGAAATTTCATTGCTTGATTTTTAAAATTTAAACCTATCTTAGATTTTAGAATTAAAGTCTACTTGGTCAAAATACATTTTATTCGTATAATTTTCCCTCAGTGTCCATAGGAGAGTGGGTCAAGTCTTTCCATCAAATACCAAAAATCCAGGTACTCAGGTCCCTTATAAAAACAGTGCAGTATTTGCATGTAACCTATATATATCCTCCTGTGTACTTTAAATCACTTCTATATTAATTATAATACCTAATATGTTGGAAATAGTGTGTAAGTAGCTGTAATACTAGATTGTTTAGGGAATAATGACAAGAAAAAAATCCTGTACATGTTCAGTGCCGATGTAATTTTCTTTCAAATAATTGCTATCTGTTTTTGATTGAACACACAGATGAAGAACCATAGATTCAGAGGGTCAATTTGAATACTAAAAAAATTTAAGGCACACCTTCTTTGATGTTTATTTTAATGAAGAATACTGGTTTTAATTCTTTTGTAATGTCTTCATCAGGTTATGATATTAGGTCATGTTGGGCTCACAAATGAGTTGTGGAGTGCTCACCTTTCCTCCTTTTTGGTTGTCTGAGTGTGTGCATAATATGGGCATTGTTTCTTCTGTAATTTTTTTGTTTGGGGGACAGTAATAAAAATTTGATTTCTTTAATAAAGTTATTCACATTTTAGTTTCTTTTCTGTGTAAATTTTCAGTAAGCTGCATTTTTCAATACATTTTCTTCCATTTCCTTTAGTGGTCAAACTTGATGTTATAAAAGTTTTCATGATAATTTGTTATCATCTTTTTATGTCTGGAGGATCTATAGAGATATATCATTCTCCTTGTGTAATTTTAGCAATTGTATCTTCTCTCTTTTTTTCACGATGGATCTAGAGATTTAGCAACTTCAGTCATCACTTTAATGCCTCAATTATTTTTAGTCCTATCCATTTTCTTTGTTGTGAATGTCTACACTTACCTATTATTTCTATCTACTTCAAGTTTACTTTGCTTTCCCTTTTTATTGCTTTATAAGGTGGGATGTAAGGTCATTAATTTTGGAACATTTTCTCTAATACAATCATTTAGAGTTGTATGCTTCCCTCTAACCACTGTTTTAGTTATGTCTCTCATTATTTCATCTGTAGTTTTTGGTCACTTATAAATCCATTGTTTAATTTTATTATAATTATTAGTCATTGTTATCAGTGAGGTAGTCTTAGCATCTTTAATTCCACTGATCAGAAATTACCTTCTATGTGGTTATGACTTATTTGACCATATTGATACTGGTAGTATGAACCAAAGTGTTAGTGAGTTTTTCATTGCTGTAACAAAATTACCTCAAACATGAGCGGTTTAATTTGGTACATTGTGTTTCAGAGATTTTAGCCCATGGCCAGCTGGTTCTGAGGGAGAAATATATGGTGGAATAGTGTGGTGGACCAAATCTGCTTACTTCAGGGTGGCCTGGAAGCACAGCACAGGGGAGGCGGACCAGCAAGACATGCACATTCAGGCCTGCAGTGATTCACATCCTAACGACACAGTCAGCTTTGAACAGAAATGGACTAATCCACGGATTGATACTGTGCCTCCATGATCCAATCACTTCTCCAAGAGTCAAGAGGACAATTAAAATGAACTGGCACACACAAAATATAGTTTTCATCACTGTTTTGTCTAATTATTTACAATTTTACTCTTAATTTAGTCATAATTTTATTTATGCCTGTGTCAAACCCAGTATAGTTATAAAACAAATTATTACCTCCAATTTATGAGTGATAAAACTAAGACTCTAATTGACCAAAGAAGTCAAGTGTGACTTGAAAAACAGAATACTGTCCAGATTTTGATTCTGCCTCCTATTGATTCTAACAGTGAAATACTAAATTGCAAATTTTGTTCCTGCCTCATATAATGGAAGGTAAGTATCAAATTTGTCATACAAAAAATTCATTTTGGGTATCAAGCTAGCTCATTCTTCTTTCTTAATAATACAGACTAGTTTACAAACCCAGTTTCCCTGCTGTTGACCCAAAGAACGTCCACGTTGTCATCCGCACAAGCCATTTAGTACTCAGCACAGCACACATAAACTCATGAAATCATGAAATCCCAGATTCTGTTCTCAGCCCATTCTTAGGCAGCCAGAAAGAAGTCTGTTATCAGAAGGGAAGTGATGGTATGGTATACTATTATTTAATGTCCAGGAGAAGCTACTTCAATAGTGACAAATAGAATTAATTTGGGGATGAATGTGAGTCCGATTGTTGGGTATGTACTGATTTGTATTCCTCAGCTCATGATGTATAATCATGCTGAAAAGGCCCTCTAACCAGATTGATTCTGAAGAAGTGAGCCTTTTATTGATGAGCCATTCAACTAGTCTGTCTTTGTTACAATTATAGAAAGCCAAGACTCTTTGACATACTAGGAAAATAATAATATCAAAAAATCAATGAGCTATCCAGGAAATACAGAGATAATTACAGTCTAGCGCCACAAGAATTGGAAACAGCATTACTTACTGACCTAGAGTATAATTTGTATTCTTGTGATGTATGTTGTTCAAAAACTGTATAAAATTTGGTTGTAGTGTTATCAAAGTCTGTAATTCTGAGTTGGTTGTGGAGCAGACCTGTTATTTGCAAACAAAGAAGTTATATCCTACATAAACAAATAACCTTTTCTAGCTTATCTATTTACTTGGTTTAGAAGAAAATGCAGTTTCCAAAATTCTGAAAGATAAGTCTTTTAAAGAAACATTAAAGTGGGATTCCAGTGCACATTTCAAATCAATTGAATCCACTGCAAAAGAAACATGATCTCCTTTTTTTGGTGATATTTATGTGTGTATCGATTTATGCTTTTTCATTTACCATTTTTCACATCTCCCTGTGTTTTACAAGATTCTTATTTTCAAGACTGTAATGAAATTTAAAAGCAAGAGAAATGTTGCTCAACTGAGGATTTACCATTAAAAAACAAATATAAAGTGAATAAGTAGAAAAGGAAAAATAGGCATGAAAGAATCCTCGATGATACTTTCGTATTAGTTTCTAATCTGTTCTGTAGTAAATAATGCAGATTGTTTTTATTAAAAATATAATCCCAAAAAAGAAGATACAGAATTAGGTTTAGCGAGCAATTTCACTGTTCTGAATCTCTTAACTTTAGTGGTTCATAGCCTTAGAGTCATTGAACAATAAAATAGCTTTACAAATTATATTCTGTGCCACCAGAGAGATTCCAAATGTTCAAATAACAAATAATAACACACTGGCAAAATCATCCCCAAAGCTTCCTTCCTTAGAAACTCTTTAAATGTCACTTTTATCAGGAGTTATTTAGGATTAGAAACATTACATTTAGTTGAAACATTAATTCCATAATGAAAGTTCTGTGGACCAGGACACATTCAAGTTACACAAAAGAAATTCGAAAGGAAATCTTTAAAATGACAAAGTGTGTTGAACAGTTGCTTTCTTTTTAAGCTGTGTTTAGATTTTTGAAGGCTAAAACTGACAGTGAAAAATTAAGATTACGAAGAATAGCTTAGTTGGGAAGTATTACTTTTGCCCCATTTTCACTGTAATAAAGGAAATAATTTAATACAAACAATATATAATAAGAATAGTCTTTTACAATTTTAAACTGATTTTTCCACTTTCTACAGTCAATGTTACTGGACTCTTAAGAAGAATCACTGCAAAAACTGATAAATATTTTTAAAGAAGTATATTCCAGAATCATCCTCAGTAACAGTTTCTAAAGAAACAGGGAAAAATCTGTCATCCCAGTAATTTCAAGTGACTTTGGGCTTTCAGCATAGATGACTTGTTTGGCAAACCTATAAAAGGAGGATAGATTAGAGGACTATTGTAAAAACAACAAAATGACGAAGAAATGAACTTCTAATTTTGGAATAGCTTTTTGTCATGAATACTGATGCATATGTG
Source organism: Hystrix cristata (assembly GCA_004026905.1). NCBI lineage: Eukaryota > Metazoa > Chordata > Mammalia > Rodentia > Hystricidae > Hystrix > Hystrix cristata. Next base: position 41,551 of record PVJO010009315.1, read on the forward strand.
ATTTAACCACTTTGCTATGAGTCACATACAAAAAAAAAAAGAAACTGAACATGCTAAACATATACTATCTGATGAATTTGAATATAAGTAAATACCCACTGGGGCTGGGGATTTAGCTCAGTGATTAGAGTGCTTGCCTTGCAAGCACAAGGCTCTGAGTTCGATCCCTGGCACCAAAAAATAAATAAAATAAAATAAAATAAAATAAAATAAAATAGGGGCTGGGGATTTAGCTCAGTGATTAGAGTGCTTGCCTTGCAAGCACAAGGCCCTGAGTTCGATCCCCGGCACCACCAAAAAATAAATAAATAAATAAAAAATAAATACCCATGAGGCCATCACCATAATCCATTTCATGACTGTATCCATCATCTTAGTGTCACTTTATATGGACGAAATAATAAATGATAATGGCAAAAATTGTAAAAAAAAAAGTAAAGAAGGTTATTTTTAAATCACATATAATTCTACTCTTTAGAGAAAATAAATACTTGAAAATTGTTGTTATAGTTTGTATAGTTGGTACCATATTTTATATATATATGCACATAATTCTATATTTTTTAAGATTTCCTGAATATATATATTCATAATACTACTTTCTTCTTGCTATGATTCCATTGCCTGAACAATAATCAATTATATAAATGTTATATAATGAGAACGATGTTTGAACAACAAATTCCACATAATCTCTAGAATTTTACTACATTTTGTTCTAAAGTAAAAACGACTTCCTTTCTTTAGCATAAAGGTAACTAAAGAGCATAATGAAAGTGTAAAGCAGTTATTTGGGCTCATGTCCCACTAGACTGCAGAACCGGTTACAGACTCTAAGTGCAACATGCTGTGAAATACAATCTGAGTAAAATCTGCATCTCTTATTAACTTTGAATTGTTGATTGTCTTTTATTAAGTACTTTCCTTAATCTTAGATTAATTGAAGGAATGAGTATTGTTTAATTTAATAAAGTAATAAATGGATATGAACAACATAATATCGCAGGAGTTAAATGGTTGGGTGACTCAAAGACAGTTTACAAACACACACAGTTGATACATAAGCACAATTAATATTCACTTCTATTCACCAATGATGTGAAAATTAAAATTAGAATGTATTTAGAGCTTTCTCAAAAAAAGATTACATTGTTCCAGATAAGATGGTGGAATAGAAGTACCGCTCAGGGGACTCTGTAAGTGGGAAGAGTTAGAGTTATGAAGGACAAACTTTACTGCAAGTACAGAAAGACTCTAACTGCAAGGTCAGAAAGAGATGAAGAGCTCTAGGAATCAAGAAAGAAGTAATGGAAAAGCTCAAAAGCTTGGAGAAGCAGAAAGGCAACTCAAAGCAAAGTATGAAGTAGTTTGCAACGCCAGCCCCAGCTTCTGTGGCAAGGGGCACCCAGTTTGGCAAGCACCAGGTAAGGCCTGCGAGGGCTGAGCGTGCTGCAGTGATGAACAGCTGACCAGCAGCCCTAGACACAGAAGAAACCAAAGGCTGCCACTAGCTGGAAATCCAGTGTGGGAACGCAGGCTGACAGTGACTACCACTACTTGACAGGAGGTTAGCTGAAAAACCTTGGAGAAAAACAAATCTCCTCCCTTGCTCTATCTTGCATTTCTAGAACCAGAATTCTTCTTGAGACAGAGGTTATTGTTTAGGAAAAAGCTACTCCGGGGACCGAAGTCACGGAAATACGCTTTAAGGTCTCTGAGAATACCCTGCCACAACGACTTGGCGGGAGGTAGCCATGAGAGCTGGTCACGGAGAGGGGGAGGGGCATTCGCAGCTCCACGGAGTTTAAGCAGCAGGAGCATCGGGCTCTTGAAGACCTGATGGTCAGCCCCACCAGGTTCTGTTGTGACCACCCGATCTGTGTGGTTTTCCGATGAGGTTAGGCCTGAAAGTGGTGGGACCAAGAGCAGTGGATTGCGTCATTTCCCAAGCACAGAACTCAGACTTCAGCAAGGAGCTGAGGACTCTGCTCTTTCACTAATGTGCTTGGAGATAGGTGCTGGGAAGCTAGTTGGAAGTAGCAGAGTTTCTGGGTGTGCAGATGAAAAGAAAAAGAAAAAACTCCTCATGAGCGAATGGAGCTCTGAGGCAGACGACACACTACTAACTAGCCTGGCCGAATGCGAAATATAGAGCAGGGCTCAGCATTCAAATAACAACCGCCTGTTCGGTGGGAATGGAGTAGAAATATACCGGGCTCCAGTTACACTCACTACTCCCACTCCACACCCAGTGGATTCCCACACCGGAGGCCTGGGATTCACTTTTTCAATCTAAACACCTAACTGTGGGGGAATTTTTATAAAATTTGTTTTCCTTTTCCTTTCATTCTTTTCTGTTTTCCTTTTCCTTTCATTCTTTTCTTTTTTCCTTTTCCCAATATTTTTCTCTAATTCTATTTACTTTCTTTAACTGGAATTTTTCTCTTTTGCTCTTTTTCCTGTTCTTTTTCATCTTTGCTTTCCCCCTTCTTTTAAAATCTAGCCTATGCCATTTTTCTATTTCCCTGTCCCTTCCATTTTTATTGCCTTATTATATTTTTATTTTTATTAATTTAAACTTTTAGTTTAATATATATTATTCCCCCATTATATTTTTATTTGTAGTATAGCTGTGGTTTTAATTCTTTTACTGTACCTCTATCTGGTATGTCTTTGTATGTTTGTTGTTATTGTGGTTTGTTTGCTCCTCTCTGAGTGGTAGTGAGGATGTAACCCTTCAAAAGAAGGGTACTCAATGGGGAGACCCTGACACAGAAGTGGGAGGAATCTTGCTCAACAGATGTGCAAACACGATACAGAAACGCAAGCAATGTGAGAAAGTTAGTTAGTTAGTTAGTTAGTCATCTATAGATTCCTAACTCCTCAGTACCTGAATCCAAAAATAATAAAATAGGTGAAATTCTGGGAAAAGAATTCAAAAGAGTTGAACAACATATTCAAAACCTTTAAAAAGAATATAAATAAACAACTGAGTGAATTAAAGGAGAGAATACAGGACATGAAAAAGCAATTCAACAAAGAGAGATTCTGAAAAAGAGTGAAACAGAAAGCTTGGAAATGTAAAACTCAGTAAGTGAAATACCAACCTCACTGGAGTGCCTCAAAAATAGACCAGATCAAGCAAGGGGCAAAATGTCATGGCTTGAAGCCAAGTCTGATGAGTTATCATATCCAGATAGTAATAAAGAAAAAAGAAATTATGACTAAAACATCAAGAACTCTGGAACAGTGATGAAAAAAGCAAACTTTTGAAGTTTTAGTATAGGCGACGGTAACAGGGTGTAGATTAAAAGCATAGAAAATCTAAAAAAAAAAAAAGCATAGAAAATCTATTCAGTAAAACAGTAGTAGAAAGTTTCCCAAATCTTGGAAAAGGTAAGGACATTTACTTATAGATGGCACTTAGAAGCCTAATCAGACACAACATTTTATTATAGCTAAAATACTGTGAGAACAGAAGAAAGAAAGAATATTAAAAGCTGGAAGATAAAAGAGAAACTCCAAGTCACCTATAAAGGTAAAGCCATCAGAATACTACAGATTAATCAGCATAAAATCAAACAGTCAGGAAAACATGGAATGAGGGATTTTATACCCTGAAAGAAAATAACTGCAACCTAGATTACTATATCTAGCAAATGTGTTGTTTAGAATCTAAGGAGAAATATCTTCCAAGCTAATCATAAACTAAAGGAATTTGTGACCACTAAGTTAGCAATGCAGAAAACACTTAAAGGAATCTTAAACATAGACGAGATAAATAAACACAACTACAAGAAAATGGAAAAAAAAAAGAAAATGGAAAAGAATAAATGTCATTATAAGAATAGGTAAGCAAATGAGAATGAGGAAAGAATAACACTAGCTAAGCAACAAAGTAACTAGAATTAGTCAATGACTTTCAGTAATAATGCTGAATGGAAATGTTCTTAATTTTCCAATTAAAAGACACAGACTGGAATATTGCATTAAAAAACAAGGCATGTTATAAAGTACATCCAAAATGTCCCACAGAAGTGTCACGTGTTCAGAGGTAGGAGTTTTGGAACATGATTAGATCACGGGGGTACTATATTCATTAGTGAATTCATTCATTCATAAGTTCATAGCTGAACATGTTATTTGGCCACGCAGCCTGGTTGAAGGTGAGTCACTGGGACCATGACATCAAAGGTGTATTTTTGTCCCCAGCGCCTCTCTTTCACTCTCCCTGCTTCCTGGAATGCCATGGAGTGAGCAGCTTTCCTTTGCCTTATCTTTGCTTCGTGCTATTTTTGCCTTGGAGTCAGCCTCCGATGGCCTGAACCCACTAAACTGCTATCCAAATAAACTTCTCCTTCTTTAAATTGTGGATGTTGAATATTTTGTCCCAGTGACAGGAAAGTGACTAATATAAGACCCAACAGATTTTGGGTGTCCTGCAGGAAACGCACCTCACTAACAAAGACATATACAGATGGAAAGTGAAAGTATGAAAATGTTATTCCATACAAATGAAATCTGAAAGCAAGTAGGAGAAGCTACACTTATACCTGACAAAGCTTCAAGATAAAATAGAAAAAAACAAAGAAGGTCACTACACATTGGTAAAGGCAACAATCCACCAAGAAATGTAAAGAGTGCAAATATATATGCTCTGAACACTGGTGCACTCAGATTTATAAAACAAATAATATTGAACATAAAGGAGCAGATAGACACCAATATAATAAAAGCAAGTGACTGTACTAACCTGCTCTTATCAACAGATAGGTCATCTAGACCAAAAAAAAAAAAAAAAGCTATACAAAGGATTAATGAGGCTTTGAAATGGTAAACAAGGTTGATAAACTCTTAGCCAAATTAACAGAGAGAGAGACACCCAAATTCCTAAATTTAGAGGCGAAAAGCCATTGGAATTCAGAGAATCAATTAGGGAGTATTTTGAAAACTTATATTTCTAAAAACTTGGAAACCTATGACCATTGTATGTAGAATGTACCAATACATGTTCTTGGTTTAAAATAAAAAAAAAAAAACTTGGAAACCTAGAAAGAAGAAGTGGATACATTTCTAGACACATATGACATTAAACAAAGAAAACTGAACTATGTCTGGGTGGTAGACTACATCTATAATCCCAGTACTCTGGGAGGCGGAGGCAGTAGGATTGCAAATTTGAGTTTAGTTAGAACAACTTAGTGACTTAGCAAGACCATCTCAAAATTAAAAATAAAAATGTCCTAGGAATGTAACCTGTGAGAATCCCCTGGGTTCAATCTGTCGTACGAAATGAAAGAAAGAAAGAGTCCAGGGGAGGAAGAGAAAAAGATGAACTGCTAAGAATGAAATCAAGAAAGCAATTTCATTCACAATAGCTTCTAATAAATTAAATACATAGGAATAGATCTAACCAAGGAAGTGAAAAATGCCCATAAGTAAAATTACAAAACATTGAAGGAGAAATCGAAGAAGACACTAGGGTTTAAAATGATCTCTCATATTCATGATTGGCAGAATTAATATTATTAAAGAGGTCATAACACTGAAAGCAATCTACAAATTCAGTGCAATCCCCATCAAATTACCAATGGAAATCTTCACAGAACTAGAAAAAAAATTCTAATATTTATATGGAAGTTCAAAGACCTTGAATATCCAAAGCAATCCTGAGCAAAAAAAAGCAATGCTGAAGTTATTAATATCTGATTTGAAAATATACTACAAAAGTAAAGCAACAAAAACACTGAAATGTAGACCAATGTAATAAAATAGAGGACCAGAACTAAATCCATGCAATTATAGCCATCTACTTTTTATGAAAGTTACCAAAAATATACATTGAGAATAAAGACAATCTCTTTAACAAATGTTGCTCGGAAATCTGGATATCTACATGCAGAAGACTGAAACTCTATCCCACTTACCTTGCAAAAAAACTAACTCGAAATCAATGACAAATATTATACTGAAGCTTTAAGACTAACAAGAGGAAACATATGAGGAACACTTCAAATTATAGGCACAGGTAATGACCTTCTGAATAAGATTCCAATAGCTCAAGAAACAATAGAAAAAATTGACAAGTAAGATTGTATCAAATTACAAAGTTTCTGCACAGTGAAGGAGACAATCAATGGAGTAAGAGACAGACAGAATTGGGGAATGTCTGCACCAATTACTCTTCTGACAGGGGGTTAATATCCAGACTATGAATAAAAAATAACTCAAAAAATTCAATGACAAAACAGGAAGCAATCTAATCAGTGCATGGGCAAACAAATTGAATGCACACATTAAAAAAAAGTAAAAAGGGCCAGTAATTATTTGAGAAAAAGTTCAACATTTTTAGTCACCAGGGAAATGCAAATCAAAGCTAAATTGGGATCCCACTTTTTCCCAGTCACAATGCGATAAATCCTGGCAAAGATAGGAGAAAATGAACACTTATACACTGTTGTTGGACATATCAATTAGTTTGGCCATTAAGGAAGTCAGTATGGAGGTTTTTCAAAAAACAAACAAAAAAAAGAACAGCCACATTATCAAGCTATATCTTTCTTCGATCTATATAACCAAAGACATTAAAATCAGCATACTACAGTAACACTAGAATACCCGTGTTTGTGGCAGCACAATTCACAATAGGCACACTATGGAATCAGCCTAGGTGCCAGGCAACAGCTGAATAAATACAGAAAATGTGGTATGTATACACAATAGTGTATTATTCAGCAATGAAGAAAAATGAAATAATGACATTTGCAGGAAAATAGATTGAACTGGACATCATCATGTTAAGCGAAATAAATAAGATTCAAAAATACAAGTATCACACATTTTCTGTCCTTTGGAATCTAGAAAATAATAAATAAAAGAGAGACTGTCAGGGAAGAGGAAGGAAATAAGGGAAATGGTAAAGAGGGTCATGATGGACTAAACATAACCAAAGTATGTTATATGCATGTATGAAAATGTCAAAATGAAATCCAATATTCTGTGTAATTAATATGACCAATAAAAACTGAAAAATAATATTACATTTATATTTTTTAAAGTATTGTTGAAACAAAAATATCCCATAATGGGAAAAAAAAGTAATTTATATACACTTTAAAGGCCCCTATGTAAACTACACATCAAAAAGAAGTTTTAAATGCAATTCATCATCTAAATATATATTAGAAAAGTTACATATATTGAGACGTCAAGGGTTGATACAGAATATACATGAAAATATATCTGAAATTCATGAAAATAGAAATATAATATTACATGTAATAAGCAAGAGAATTATCCAAGATGAAGAAATTAGGAAACTGTACAAAGTCACGGAGCTGGCTAATTCATGTTATATTTTGGATCTTCAATGTCCACCCAAGCATTGAACGCTTGGTCTGCGGCCTGTAGCACAACTGGGATGTGGTAGAACCTTTAAAAGGTGGTGCCTGGTGTGAAGAATTTCGGTCAGATGAATATAGTGGTGCATGCCTGTAATCTCAGCACTCTAGGAGGCTGAGGCAAGAGGATCACAAGTTGGAGCCAGCCTGGGAAATCTGGCAACTTAGTTTTCTATCTCAAAGTCAGAAAGAAAAAATGGGCTGAAGATGTAGCTAACTGTGAAGGCCACAGATTCAATATCCAGTAATAAAAACAAAGGAGAGCTAGAAAGAGAGAGAGAGAGAAACAGACAGACAGACAGACAGACAGACAGACAGACTGACTGAAACTTTGAAGGCACTCTGACCATTTCTTATGGAGAGTTCAGAATTAATTTAATCTCACACTAATACAAGTGTAAAATGATTGGGAAAAATATACTTAGTGGAATTGTGATTCAGAATCTGTTGAACAAAAATGATATTGCTAGATAGGACTTTGAAAGCCAAGGATATATAGTATGCATGGCATGATGTTACACCATAGCAAAATGAAAACACTAATCAAAGGTTCACCAAAAGTTAGTTGAAAACTGATTCCAAGTATCTTCAGATGTATAGAAAAAAAATGTATGCTTGACATCGCAACCTAATGCTGAGGTCACAAACCCTTACCTGCTGTGGTGAAGAGATAGCAAAAAAAAAAAAAATTAATATAATTCCATAACTTTGGGAATTGCTCTAAATAGCCCTTTAAGATAAATGTTTTCTTCTTTTAACTAAGAGGGCTATTTCCAGGAATTGTACCCTCTCATAGGTTGTTGCTTAGATGGCATCTGAATATGCTTGAGGATAGTGTGCAATTAACTGAAGGATTTTTGTGGTGGAAATAAAGGAGTTTTTGAATCACCAATGTGTCCTCTTTCTGTTCTCTCTTGTCACTGATTTCTATGGCAATGCCTTGATTCCAACTGATAAATTGAAAATCTCTTTCTTTTACTTTCTCACTGTCTCCTCACTTTATACTATATTTCAAGGTTACCAACTTGGTTTAAAATCGTGTGTCTAATGTACTTTAATCTCCATACTGGTTTTTCACGTTTGATAATCACAATTTCTGTCAATGACCCAACCATGAACATGCAAGAATTGAGAAGCTGGATAATCTGATGCTTTCATGGTACACTTAAATATGTCCTTTAGCACAGACTCCAGAACAGTTATGGGGACTCTGAAATGTTACATACCCTCGATCTAGGAAGACTATTCTGTGCATAAGACTATCAAAAGGCACAAAAGATAAAAAGTAATTTTAAAAAATTCTTATCTAAAATAAACCCACATATATTAAAACCTTGAGATTCTCATCGGACAATGCCTATGGATATTACAAAGGAAAGAGATAAATCTGATGATGAAAGCAGTAATCAATTCTTTCCAGTTACTTTTCTCATTTTGCATGATACCTCTCCTCTGATGTTGAGATGGCTGAGAATTGGAAAGGGTTTTCTTCTCCTTGTTTCTGGCTTCAATTAAAGTGTGATATAAAAGTTTAAACAGATATTGCAGCAAATCTACCTGGGCTTTGTGTGCCTTGAGTTGGAATGTACAAAATATTCTTTAGGGAGTTCAAATGCCACATTCACCTATTTTATTCCCAAGAAAAAGGAAGTAAATTACTGTGAAACGAATCAATAAGAAGAATCTATTTGCAATGGCTTTATTTTCCTGAGACATTCTGCTCAAAAAAAATGCAGGACAATATTTGTTTTGAATAAGGCTCTTCATAACAGAATGTATTTCTGATAAAATTTTCTTACAGATAAGATGATAAAGGGTATGAGAGGCCCTTAAAATTAGCACAATATGCAGCGAAGTGTTCTATAGTGAAAGGCAGAAAACAAAACATCCTATACAAAATCTCTGTCTGAATTAAAAAGAATGAATGATTTACAAATGAAAGTTTCAGACATATGCTGCCTCTACAGTTCAGAAGAAAAATTCAGTCATTAAATTTCAAAAATTATGTCCATCTGGGCAATAAGTAGAAGAGAAACGTAAATCAGGCTGAGACTGTGACTAGCAAATCTTAACTATTGTTTGGCCTTCACTGGAGAGCAAAAATTTGCTCTCTTCTAAGAGTTCCAGGGTGCAGTCTGTCTATTAGAAAATAGCCTTTGGGAGAATGTGCTGAGTTCTGTCCCTCATTATGGGTTCTGTGGCCATCTGATGGATACAGTGGTAGCTCGGTTCACAAATTCAATTCTTTCCACGATTCTGATCACAAACTGAATTGGACAAGGACACAATCAAATTTAATGGTTCAATGTTGATCTTCTGGGGAAATTTGATTTGGTTCTCATCCAATTTGGTTTGTGACTAGAATCGTGGAAAGAATTAAGTTCATGAACTGAGGTACCACTGTACTTCAGGGATGTTTGTTCTATCAAAGAAAAACACAAATTATGCATTTGTATTAGTCATTTTCAAGAGCTTTTTGCACCTAAAGTTTGCAGTTTCTCTGGTTTTCTAAGGTTATTCATTGCCATATAAGAAATAATTCCTTCGTTTTTTTTCTTTCTTGGTTTCCTTCTTTTCTTCTTTCTGCCTCTATACCCCAGGTTGGTTATTCTCCAATGATTTTATCATGAATGTGTATGTAATTTTTGGAGTACAAAATTAGTTGCAAAATAGATCTACATTCTATCATTTTCTGCCAGCTAGTAAGGCAAGTGAGTCTTCAAAATATGGCTGCTATTATAACTGTAATTTTGACAAATATACGGTATCCAACGTGTTCCTTAGATCATGTGTATATCAATGAAGTAAGCAATTGTGTATTACTGAATGAAGATATTTTTATTCTTTTTCTTTTTTTTTTTTTTTTTTTTTGTGGTGCCAGGGATCGAACTCAGGCCCTTGTGCTTGCAAGGCAAGCACTCTAATCACTGAGCTAAATCCCCAGCCCGAAGATATTTTTATTTTGGAAGATATTTTGATTTTGGAAGAAGTATAGTGAAGTACCTCACTTGAATAATAAATCATAGTCTTGGGATTTTAGAATGACTTTCATATAATATTTACTGATCTTCAAAAATTTTTAAAAATTATCAGATATATTATAAATATATATGATTTTATTCAATTAATATATATTCAGTACAATATACAAAGTCAAAATAACTTTATATTGTGTTCTTAATCATTTATTTTGGAAGATAGGTATTAGCATAATATACACAGTTCTGTAGTTTTCCTACATACAAATCATTACTTTCTAAAAAATAATATAAAATATCCTTATTCTTAATTGTAATAAAATATTTTTCAATACTAGTAACAACTTTTTAATAAATTGATAGGATTTTTCTAAAGCACATCATACCGATGTGCTTTAAATAAAACCGTAAATAAAATACCTTTATAATGTGATAGAATAATAATAAAGTTGATTTGAATGAATGAATTTGTGAGAATGATGAAGAAAAGTATGAAAAGGGGAAGTTAGAGAATAGGGGCTATTCATATACTATATTAAACATAGTATAAGATAAAGCTTACAGGGATAAAAGCAGATTATTGGAAGGAAATGGGAAGGCCAGAAGTATACAAAATTACAGAAATGATAAAGGCTCAATTTCAAATTACTGGAGAAAAAAATTCAAATAGTTATGCTTGTTAATAAACTGGAAAAAATAGAGTGGAGGTAGGCATTGCACTAGAGCCCTACTTTAACCTTGATACAGAATAAATTCCTTACATATTAATTTTTGTCATTGCAGCATCATTCGCAATTACAAGGCTCTTAAAACATATGGAATAGAGGACCAAGTAAGCAAATTCAATAGAATATTCAGCATCCAGTAAGAGAATAATACATCAGTATACAATGAGGCACATGAAACATGCAGGGCACTCAGATGTTACGGAATAGTGTGTCTAGTAAGATTCCATTTGTGTAAACAAATGTGTATACGTATACTTTTGTATGTGTTTAGAATATATCATAAAGAAATCCTATCCAAATATTCTGGACAGAAGAATGAAGTGGAGGACAAGGACAGTGGTTTTGTTTTGTTTTGTTTTTTTATTTTTAGAGCTATATATTTCTGTGCTCGAACAAATATTATCTATGCAACAAAATAATGGAAAGAATATTATCGCTTTAAATTTAGGACATGAAAACTTGGAACACACTTTTGTGAAAATAGTAATTTTCTGTAGCTATGTCAAAAGAGGTCAAATGGACTGATTTTAAGTAAAATATCATGGGCTTTTCATATCAGTTCATTAAAAATATCTATTATATCTGCTAAAAGGTTCAAAAGTTATAAAATGAAAGTTGTATCACCGTGTAAACTAAATTCTTTCTCCCAGAAAACTGGAGGATGCTTAATTGATTCAGGCAATTTGCAGATAAATTGATTTTTATCAATTGCTATTTGTTCTTCAGTTGCACCAGAATTAGTTCCAAACACAACACCCCCTTTCTGGGAAGGTTATCCTATCCATACTTCATTGTTTTCTCACTGTGGAGTAACTTCAGGCTGTCATTTGTTCTTGCTATCATTGTTTTCGAAAAAAGCAGGTTTTTTCAAGCACTCAGATTTATTTTTATATTTTATTGCCTCTACACATTGCCTCTGAAGTAGTAAATGACATGAAATTCTCACAGCACATTTCTCTTTTACTTCTATCAGTTGCATTTAACAGAGTCAAATGTGAAGTGACTGTAGTTTTGCTTTTTTTTTTTTTGAGCTGCTTTTTTATCATTGTTGAATTTTTCTATTGTTCTATATTGCTAAGAGTTTTATTACAGATAGATATTGGATTTTGTTCAATGCACTGTCTGCATCAATCAGTATTGCTCTATAAGTTTTCTTCATTGGATTGGTATATGTCATATTACATTGGTAGATTTTCAATTGTACCAGGTTTGTATGCCCTGACATAACCTTATTTGGTAATGGTGTGATGATCATTTTATGCATTGTTGGATTCAGTTGCTAATGTTTTCATTCAGGGCTTTCATGGGAAATATCTATCTCTACTTTTTTCTTTTCCTCTCTTTCTTTGGAGGTTGGTTACTCTCTTCTGGTGAGGGCATCATGCTAACACTGGTCTCATGAGATAAGTTTTGAAGGGTTTTGCCTTATTTTCTGGAAAAATTATTTTAAATTGGTATTTATTCTTCATCACATAGTTAACAGAATTCTCCAGAGAAACAAATAAGGCCTGGAGGTTGCTTTTTAGAGAGGTCTCTAATCACAAATTCAATGTCTTTTTTTTAATGATTATAGATTTATTTACATGATCTGTTCCTTCCTGGAGTTTTTATAGTTTTGGATTTTGAGTAATGGGTTTAACTTATTAAATTTATAAATATAAATTTGCTTTGACATGTTTTATTATATTTTTTAGTAGTAGGAGGACCTGGGAATAATATCCTATATTGTATTCCTGTTTCTGGTAATATATCCTCTGTTTTTATTTTTGTGTCTTACTACAACTTAACAATTCTATGATTTGTTTTGCTTTTTTTTTTTTTTTTGCAGAACCAGCTCTTTGTTTCATTGATTTTTGCTATTTTCATAGCAAAAGTTTCAATTTTCAATTTCATAGAGGTCTGCTATTATGTTCACTACACCTCATTTCTTTTCCTATGGGTTGGATTAGCTCTTCTCCTAGCTTCTTGAAGTGAAAATTTAGATTCTTTATGTAAGTCCTTTCTGAATTTCTAATATAAGGACTCAGTTTATAAGATTGGCTTTGAGCATTGTCTTGCTTATTTTTATATCCTGTCAGTACAATTGCATTTAATTTTTTTATTTCATTTAAATCCTACCTTTTGATCCATAGGTTATTTAGAAGTGAGCTTAATAGCTGCATGATTAGAACTTTGTTTGCTGTCTTTCTGCTGCTGATTACCAGTTTACTTCCACTCTAGTGAGAGAACACACTCTATTTGATTTCAATTCTTTTAAATTTTTGAGGTACATGTCATGGCCCAGAGTATGAAATATCTAGGTGAACGTTCTGCTGTTGTTGGGTGGAGTGTTCTGGAAATGTCAATAAGATCATGTTGGCAGATTGTGTTGTTCAGGCCTTCTGTGTCCATGCTAGCTTTCTAACTTGTGGTTTTATCAACTGCTGAGAGGAGGCTGTTGAATTCCTCAACTCTGTTAGTACATTGTCTATTTTTCCTTTGAACTCCATTGGTTTTTGCCTCATGTTTTTGAAGTTGATGTATAATATATTTAAGACCACTATGTGTTTCTGGTGAGTGATATTTGTATTATACCACTACTTGTGCTGCCAATATCATTTCTATTTAAGTGTATTTTATTAGAATTAGTATAGACATTCCTGCTTTTATTTGAATTAATAGTTAATATATTTTTCTATCAGTTTGCTTTCCACATGCTCATATGTTTGAATTCAAAGTAAGCTTCTTTTAAGCAGCATATAGTTGAACAATTTTTAAAATTCACTCAGGAAATATTCTGTTTTTTATTTGGTTTATTTAAGTCTTTTACATTTAAGGAAATTACTATTTTTATCAGTTAGGCCTGGTGTTTCATTATTTGCTACACCCGGAATCATTTTAATCATGCTCATTTGTCCATACTTAGTGTTTATGAATGGAGATGAATGGATGGGCAATGGGTGTGCCCACAAAATTCAGCACCATGTGGCCAGAGGTTTAGGGAAAGTATGTTTTGAATCATTATTTCCCAATTTCCTGTAGCTACTGGAAACATCAGTCTTCAGATTAAAGTGGTCCAATAAATTTAAAATGGGATGATTGAAAAAGTTCTATTTTAAACAAATTTTCATCATTTTTGTGACCCCAAGGATTATGGGATCTTAATAACTTCCAAAAACAAAAATAATACTGCTGAAATGAATCTGACCAACGTTATCTTTATCACGAAAAAAACTACATGTTAGATGTTAAATATTTTCAAATATTTGAGAGAATTTTTTTTTCAATTTGGAATTTTATGCCAACTCAAACTACTATGAACATGAGGACAATATATATTTCATAACTGCACAGACTCAAAGGTTTAACTCTCACTCAGTGTTCCTGAGGAAGTTTCTGGAGAAGGAATACAAGCAAAATACAGAAGACAGAAGACCTGGGATGAGGGAATAGCAGTTTCCTGCTGACAAGAGGAAATCTGACTACATTATAGCCATCAAATGATCAGGCTTGAGGTAAACTTGAAGTAAACAGGAAAATAAAAATTACCATCACTTCTTGTTACAGCTTAGACCAGTGATAAGGAACCTTTCAGAGTTTCAGTGATAACAGACAGACTGCTGGGGCCTGCCCGCCCTTGGTTTACCAGCACTGTCTTAGGCCAAGCCTTCCTTTTCAAAGGCCTCATGCACTCATGAGTGGAGCTTGTGGAAGGTGACTGGATGATGATAGAATCGATACTCATCAGGGAATCAATAGACTGGAGCTCAGCCCCTGTGTGTGGCCGTTGGAGGGTGGTCCCTGGGTGGTAGAGTCAGGCCACTAGAGGAAAGGTGTATCTGCCTCCCTGACTGTTCTCCCCATTTCCTGGCCACCAGGAGCTGAGCAGCTTGCCTCCACCCAGGCCCTTGAACTGTGCTGTTTCTGTGTTTAAGCCTGCAAAATACGACTGAAACTTTTGAAATATGAGCCTAAATAAAACTCTCTTCCTTTAAATTATAAGTATCAGATATTGTGCCCCAGCGATGAGAAAGTGATTAAAACACCATCAAATGGGGTTGGGGATTTAGCACAGCAGTAGACTGCTTGCTGAGCAAGCAAGGTCCTGAGTTTGAACCCCAGCAGCACCCCCCCAAAACAAATGAAACACAAAGAACAAATCAGCCCTATCAAATAGAGATGCTACTCAGACGGGGAAACCAAAATTTAGTACTCTAGGTTTACCAAGAGCTCCATTAGCTCATATGATCAACCTGAGCATCATCTCGTTTGAAGTAGCTCATGCTCCTCTCTTTCAGCAGGAAAGCATTTCTCCCTTGGGAATCCCCTCTTATAACCAAGTCCATTATTGCCTCAGCATCTACCTCCAGGTCGATTCTAGGATGTACAGCCCCATAAGTGGAAGCCCTCTGCCATGCTTTTGTTACAGGTGTTGAATTTAAAGGTTCAGACTTTGTCCATGCATTGTGTGAAGTCTAATGCAATGATCTTCTTAGGTCACGATACATATCGGCTACCAGTTTAAAACACACACATATGCACAAACTCAAAGGATGCCTGAAAATAGTTAATCCTTATAGATTGAAGAAAGTATACTTAAAACTTTCCTGCTTATTTGTTCAATCAAGAAATTCAGTCTTTTTCACTGAAAATAAAGACAAGTTCATTACAAGATTTACCTTATAATGAGAAAATTGCTGTCTACTCGTCAAACAGCAGATGGATATTCTTTGAAGTCTGACCCTTGGACAATTATTTCCCTCTTCCTTCTCAGGCAACCAAAACACCCAATTAATCTATCATATTTTTATTTTTAATTCAAGCATTCCTGTTTTCCAACATCCAGTCTAATATGACTTATTTTGGACTGAGAGATTGCTTGCTATTCCTTTTTGGTCCCCTACCAAGTAGTTTGGAAGTCATAGGGGAAGTTCTATTGCAAGGCAATTTTTAAATGGTTATTATTACTCTTCCTAGATACTGTATGTACCTGAGGATCTCTGGATGGGCCATCTACTGTCAGCTGTTTGGCACCTTGCAGTAAATCTAATTCATTGGTGGCAGAGACATTTCTCAGAAAAAAGCCACAAGGTGAACAGTTAGTCATGTTGAACTCATTAATGCTAATGTAGATAGGAGATCACATTGTCCTGAAAATTATTGGAGACTCTTAAGGGTCCTTAAATTTGTAAATTGGGCAACAGGGATGACACAGTGACATGGGTGCTTGTTTGTGCTTCCGTGACAGTCACACTTCATGGAGTGTAGAGATTTAGTTTAGGCATAATGTATATAAGAAACCGCTCATGGGAAATCACCAAAAGAAACTCAGTAAACTCTGAGCATGCAGAAGAGAAGCTTTATTTTTTCTAAAGTCCTTTATACCATCTCTTTTTTTATATACTTCATGTAACATTGTACTTTACTTTTTTTTATTTGTCATTTTCATTTTTCCAAAGAGAAGACACTGTCAGGTACTATGTCTACCTCAAATGAAAACACTGAAAATGACTGATCCTGAAGGCTTCCAGTGATTCTCAAAAACAGAAGGAAGAGATCACTTTCAAACTAATATTTCCAGAGAATAAAATGGTAAAAACTAAGAATTTTATGAAAAGAAAACAAGTGTCTTATATAAAACTGACTAGAATAGTAAAGAAAGGAAAATCACAGACAACGTACTTGCATAAACAGAAATACAAAAATACTAAGTATTGTTGAAGCAATTCTTTGAAAGGAAAAATAAAATAAGAAAAGATGTATAGACAGATGAGAATTTGAATGTTCTGAGATGAGTTCAAGAATAGACACTTGGGGAGTTACCAGGACTTTGACTGAGGCATGAATAAAGAGATTTTTGTGGGCACTTATATGAATTTTTGTTTGTTTGTTTCATTTTTGGTGCCAGGGCTCAAACTCAGAGTGTTGTGCTTGCTAGGCAGGCACTCTAACCACTGGACTAAATCCCCAGCCACTTATGCGAACTTTGCAGATTCAATTTTCCCCTTCAGTATATCTTCAAAACAGTTTTGTTGAGATGCTATGGTGGGAGTGAATCCTTCTAAATGTGAATTCTTAATAAGATTGCCCTGTATTATTAATTTTATAATAAAATAACAAAAATAAGGCCATTAACGTAATATTTAACATGCCATTTTAATGTTGCTGGGTTAACAGCAGGCAGAGTTTAATGATGCCTGAGGTCTTGGAGTGTGTCACATTGAAACAAAAAGTTTATGTGTATTGACCAAAAGAAGACACTTTATGCTTTATTATCTCATTACAACTTTTGGAGTAGGTAATATGGTTAGATTCATTTAACAAAATCAGGAATTAGAAATATGGTGGTAATTAACTTGGGTAAGGCCACACATCTAATGAGTATTAAGAAATACAGGTTAAATTCTAAATGCCTGACTCCAGAGCTCTGGCCCTCAGCTCCCTAATCGAATTCACACACACACACATGTGCATTGTAAGCTCCTTTCAGAATCACACACAGAGATGATGCCATTCTCAATGTACAGATAACCTGTACACACATACAATATCAGTTTTAATTGCATTTCAATCATACCTAAATTGGACAGTTTTTCAAATAAAAGTAGAGTTTATATTATGTAGATAATAAGGGAGATAAGAAGCAATAGATATTTTGTGTCACTACTTTATCGATCACCATATCTAAGTTCAATTCTGAGAACTCTCTACTAGTTTATTACATTTAGAAAATAGACCTATTTCTTATGTGCTTTACAGCAACAAAACTCTTAACATTAAATAGATGCTAAATCTTCTCCCAGAAAAATTTCATAGTACGATTGACAATTGATTAGTAAAGCAACAAATAAACAAATGAAAAGTAGAGGCAATTTTCCCAAGAAGTCAAACTTTAAAAAGTCTAATATACTGGCTGTTGTTTTGTACCGATACAATAATATGCTTTCATTTTAAAGTTAACAAAGGATGTGTTCATTTTGGTTTTTGATGAAAGCAGGTTTTATAGAAAAACCCTAACCCCCCTCCTAGCATCCTAATTTGTGCATTTTGCCATTGTAGACTGTTAAATAGCCCTTTCTATATAAAATTACATCGCAGTTGTGACTGGTTTCTGGACACATGCAGCATACTTTCTTGAGGACTGCCAGAAATAACTGAAAGGCAAATTAATGGAGTCTACTTCCTGGCATTCAAGCTGATAGAAACCCATATTTTCATATTACTATAATTTTGGTAGAAAAAGTTGTATTGTAGTATGTTATCTCAGACTGACAAGTCCTGTCCCTTTTTATTATTTTTTCCTTTTATTGTCTTCTCTCCTCTTTTTTCTCATTGTTTGGATCCACGCATTTAAATAAATCTCTGCCAAAACATTAGCGGACCACAGCTAAGGAAACATGGACTCCGCAGACCCTACGTAAAAATACAGAGTTCAGAAAAATAGTTCAGGAAAAATTACTAAACACATATTCAACCATAAAAACAAACCACGAGGAGAAAGAAAATCTGATTTTCAGAGTTATTATAATAGTTTAAGTATCTAGTTTTCCACAAAAATATAAAATAAAGCATAAAAAGCAAAAAGAATCTATGGTCCATTCACAGGAGAAATTAAAGGAAACTGAGCCTGAGGAAGCAAACATTGAACTTAGTAGTCAAATATTTTAAATCAACTGTCTTGAAAATGTTCAAGGATCTAAGAGAAGCCAGAAGAACAATGTTTTAACAAAAAGCAAATGTCAACATAAAGATTAATAAAGAAGTAATAAACATGGAAATTCCTGAGCTGAAAAGTACAATAATTAAAATTAAAAAATTCACTAGTGATTTTTAGTAGCAAAGTTGAGCAGGCAGAAGAACAGTGAACTTGAAGACAAGTAAATTTATGTTATCTAAACTGGGAACAGAGTAAAATGAATGAAGAAAAATTAAAAGAGCCTAAGAATATTATGGAACATCATGAGGCATACCAACATACACAGTAGAAGTTCCAGAATGAGAAGCACAAAGAAACAGAAAGAATGTGTGAACAAATAACTGCTAGACATCCCCACATCTGACAAAACAGATTCGAAAAGCTCAAAGAAATTTAAGCAGGATGAACACAAATGATCCAGTATGAGACATATTTTAATCAAACAGTTGAAAGCCAAGAACAAAGAGAATTCTGAAAGCAACAAAAGAGAAGTGATCGATCATATTGTTAGGTTCTTCAGTAAGATCATATCTGATTTCTAAACAGAAGCCAAACAGAAGTGATTAATCACATACTTGGATTCTTCAGTAAGATAATATCTGATTTATAAGCAGAAGTCACAGAAGCCAGTGCAGGGACATATTTAAAGTGCTGAAATACGAAAGTTGTTAGCGAGAATTACGTGTTTGGCAAAACTATTCTTAAAAAATGAAGAAGAAATTACCAGATAAATAATGGCCAAGGACATAATGTGCCTGTTCTACAAGAAATGCTTCCCTTCTAACTATCTTTCAAGCAGAAATGAAAGGCCAGTAACTCAAATCATTCAAAGAAAAAGAACACTTGTAAAATTAGCTACATAGGTACATACAAAAGCAGTATTTCTGTATTTTGGATCGTCATTCCTCATTTTTGTTTTTACTTGTCAATCATAATTTTAGAAACATGAGAAGAATAGCTTGTTATATTTAACCATACATTTATGTTTTCTGTTTTTCTTCTTAATTCCAGATGTTCTAAATTTCCTCCTGTTATCATTTCCATACCGCCAGCAGGTTTCCTGTGCTCATTGTTCCACAGCAGGTCAGCTGGTAAAACCTTCTCTCACTGTTTCTTCATCTGAGAATATCTTGTGTCATCTTTATCCTGAAGTGTGTTTTCACTGGCCAAAGATTCGGGGGCTGTTAGTAATTTTCTTTCAGTGTCTAAAAAATGTTTTTGATGGACAACTTTTAGGATTTTCAATTGCCATTACCCTATAGGTAATGAATAATTTTTCCTGGCTGTTCTTGAGTTGATAATTTCCCTTTGTAATTAGCAATGTTCAGTAATGTCTGAGTATATTTTAGTATTCAGACTTTTTTTGGGGGGGTAATACTCAGTAATGTCTGAGTAGGACTTTCTGTGGTGTGATTCTGTCAGGGATTTGCCCTATTTCTCATCTCTGTAGTATTTTTTGTTTGGTTTGTTTTAGTTATTTGTCTTCTATCTGAAAGTGAGTAATTTTAAGTTATCCAATCCCAATTCATATGAATATGTCAATCATCATTCCTTCAAATGTTTTACCCTAATATTATTTTTCCTTTCTTTATCAGATTCCATTACCCATTATATTAGCTCTTTTGTCCTCCCCAGGTCCTTGAGGCTCAGTTTCTTAATTGTATTCTTCAAAAAAAAAAAAATCAGTTTCTTCTCTATGGTTCAGATTTGATCATTTCCATTGATCTAGTTTAAGATATATTAATTCATGTCTTTCCCATCTACATTGTTCTATTAACACATCCAGGAAATTGTGTTTTAATTTTTCAGTTATTTTATTTTTCAGTTCTAAAATTCCCATTTCTTTCCTTATTATATTTTCTCTTTATTGAGATTATTTATTATTGTTTCAAGGGTATGTTTAATTTTTCATCTGAATGTTTATAAGTCCTTTAAAATCTTTGCCTAACAATTCCAACATGTTTCATATAGGTGTTTTCAGTTCTTGTTTTTCTTTTCACATTTTAGCTAAAATGTTCTTGATTTTGATATGGCGAGTAATTTTGGAAAGTATCTTGGTTATTTTGAATATTATAAGACTGTGACTCCTCTTAAAGTCTACTTTACCAGAAACTCAGCTTATTTAGATTCAGAATGCATATCCTAGCTCAGTTTGCCTCTAGGTCACATATGGGTAAAATGTCAATTTAGCCTGCGAAGTCTCCACAGTGCTATTACCGTGCTACCCAGATGGCAGGCCTCTGCCCATCGTCTCTACAGGGCTCTCCTAGGATGGGAGGGGTGAGGCCTTATTAGGACTACAGAGTTCTGCGGACAGGCTCTACTGTGAGATTACAGAGAGTTGACACAAGTGCTCCATCTACAGACTCCAGGAAACACTGTCTTGGCACTTGAGGGAGAGTTAAGGAGATGATACTGCTCACTAGTTTTTCTGCTGCATGTAGTGTGCGTTGGGTGTGTGGCTATGTTTCATCTGCTCCCACTAATAATTCCAGATTGCAAGCTGCTCTAATATATAGGATAGGATACACAGGAAGCATGAAATATCCAGCTTGTTCTGCATGCTCAAGGCTTTTAGCCAGTCTGTTACCTTTTCATTATTGTGAGGAGACTTCAGGTAAATGTGCAGGGATTTTTATTGTGATAAGCAGGAAGATAAAATGGAATGCATTTACTTTATCAAATGCTGTGCTGTTTCTTGAAAATTATCATTCGAATCATATGTCATTTCCATCCTTTTACTTTTTTATATCAGCGTCTTTCCATTTACTGAATTTCTGGTGAGCAGTGTATTTGAGTCTTGACTTTACTTACCCAATTTTACAATGTCTGCCTTTTAATTTTGAGGTTAGTCCACATATGGGTTAATGCAAATATTTAGGGATTTGGACTTAAATCAACCTTCGTACTATTATTTTTCGATTTGTATACTTTTTACTACTTTTCTGCCTAGAATTGCATTGGTGGAATAATTTTTATGATTCCATTTTATTTCCATTGTCAATTCAGTGGCAATGACTTTGTTGCTTTATTTTGTTTTCTCAATTATTTTTTGATAGTACATATGTATATCATACCACGATCTAGTTTCATGTGAATTTATACTACTTCATATATGCTACACGGGCCTTGTAAGATTAACCTTCTATTTTTCCATTCCTAGAATTTGTGCTATTATTATCATATATTTTATTTTATTTTATTTTTATTATCATATATTTTATAAATAGTTCATTTTATTTTCACATTTGTCTTCATTGTGCAGGTGATCATTTCTTAAATGTTGTCCAGTAAGAAGTTTCCTGGGGTAGAAAAATCTACTTTTTTTCTTGGAATTTGTTTCTTCTTTGTGTCAGCAACAAAAGAATGTGTTTATTTCCTTGGAGATATCATTTTTCTGCATCAAATTTTTTGTGAATAATTTTATAGTTGATTTTTCATGTTGGGAAGAGCATGATGTGCTTATTAGATAATGTAAAGTACTCCTCTCTTTTCTGTATGTCTTATGGGTTTAACATCTTTAATGGTGAACAGAACCTAACTTTAGCATATGGTGCGATTGTAGGTGTCTAGAAGTTTTATCCTTTCCCATATATCTGTTGTCTATCAAAATCAGAACAACCCTTGAAACAAGTGGTTCATATGTTCTAGTTATAAGTTCTGGTGAGTACAGGGCAGATTGGGGGTAGGCTAGCAGGTGGTATGGAAGACAGTAGACATTCTGTGTATTTAACATTTTCTTCATTTCACACCAAGCAGAAAATGTACATACATTATTTTTTTTAATAAATCTGAAAAATGTGGAACTCTTTAGAGGTTACAGGTTATATTTATGATATTAATTAATAGTGAGGAAATTGAAGTTCTCAGTTACTCCTTCAAGGTGAATAATAGAACATGAATTATAATTCAAGTACAGGTATATTATATATTTCAAAACTTGCTAACTCTTAATGTCAATTATTTAAAATAGCACATTAAAGAAGATCATAGACCAAATCTAGCTACTTCCTCTAATTTTACTCTTCCTGTGTGAAAATTGCAGTTCTTGCTCTTTCCAAGGACAATAGTGCTCCTCATTTTATAAAGGACTTTGCAGATCTTTTCTTTACAATTATCACTTAAATTCCAGTTTCCCTTTTCTTATCAAGAGTTTTTATTTTAACAGCATTTTAAAAGCTTATTATATTTGATTTTCTCTTTTAACCATATCCAAACATATTGGTACTCATGCAACTAATAACCTCACCATAGCCATCAGGCAAAGTTTCATTTGTCTTCTTAATTATCTGGAATATAGCATTTTTCCTACTATTCTAGATTGTTGTTTCATGCTTTGTTTCTAATAACATTACACTTCAACTGTCTTTTCTATTTTCCATAATTTTTTTCATTAATACAGATATTTGTTTAAACTTCGTTAAACTTTTTCTGTTCATTTTTGTTTTGCTGTACCTTTACATTTTCTCACATTCTAGTTTTTACGGACTTTGGGCTTTAGACTTTTACTTTGCACTTATTTTTAAAACTTTTTATAGTTGTTACCATTGATAGATTTTTAATTTAATAGTAGCCTTAGTTGAAAAAGTCATTATATCATTATGAAAAACTATTTCTTAGAGTCTTAGAAATGAAATGAATTATTATTATTTATGAAATGCCCCAATCTTTTTTCACGTATTTAGAAACGTGGAAGGAAAGGCTTGACAGCTAGTTCTATGACTTGTCACTAACTCCAGAGGATGCTGGGAAATTTGAATCTTGGCTAAATCCTCCTCACATTAACCTATTTCATGAAACAATATTATAACTAATACAGATGAGATTCTGAGTAAAGCCTGTAAAATGGACCAAACACATGTACCTTAGTGGTGAGAATATTCATTTAATAATGAATAACTAGTATTAAAGGATTCCAACAATACCAGAGAATAAGAGCTAGTCACAAACCTCTGAAAGGGCTGCATGACTAGGGTGTCATCTTCTATACCACAGAGGGCAAAGCGATATTCCAGATGTAAAAGCAAAGGGATCACAGAGCTCAAGATCTACCTGGGCTGAGAGGGCTGAAGGGAGGGAGCCTCACTCAGCTGCATTGCTGGCGACCACACATTTTTCAAGTACTTGGCCACTCAGAAGCTTTGCTGTGCTATGTGAAGCCTGATGTACTGCCATCTGTCCTGAATCCTTTCTAAAGTGGGAACGATGTTCAGTGCTTGGCGAACCCTGTGGTCTGACATGAATTTGATATTCAGCAGAACTCAAAAGCATTGGGTCAGTGAAACAAAAACAGTATTTCAAAATGTAACCGGAGGGCATATGTGGGTGTTTAATATTTACAGAAATATGTAGAATGCTACAGAAACATCTTTAATATTCTTAATTTTGAATTTTCTGTTAAAATTATAAAAAGAATCAAGTTTATGTTGTCAACTGTTTTTCACATTATCACACTTCCTTAATATAATATTTGGTTAATATTTGTTGATTGCTTAATATACTTAAATTAATACCTGGACAATGGATCCCTAACCAAAAAAAAAAAATTCCTATTTTCAAGAAAAAGTAAGGTGATAGATCTTTCTCAAATGGGAAGGGAATCAAGAGATGGAGGGAGTGGGGAGAGAGAAGGTAATGGAATAGAAAAAGGGATTAAGATGTGTTGTGTGCATTTACTCACTCCACACAAGGAAAGCAAATATTATGACTGCTAACATGCACTAATAAAAATAAATAAATAGAGACCTTGGTACTAGAAGTTATTTACACTGGCCAGCACCGACCTTGGTTAGATCAGTGATGGACCAGTTCACTGGGAGGTGTGCCTGTGCTGGAAATCTGTTAATTTAATGTTCCCTGGAAATCATCCTTCCACAGCCTGAACCATAGTGCAACCATCTTGGGCTTCATTTTTCTCTACAGATACCTAGTTTCAAGGATTAAAAGGTTTTTGTTTTATTTTATGAAAACCAAAGAGTATCTTCAAAACTTTGAATTGCCTTTCCTATTTCTTCATTCACAGCTTTCAGCTTTGGGTTTTAGGAAGTATTATTTAGCAACATTATATGTGCTACAACTTAGTGACTAATTAGATATATTTTAAATCTGATTAAAAAATAGCAAGCCTCTGGCTGAAACCTCGAGTCATAGGTGAAAACTATTATGCAAATGATGCTTCCTCAGAAATCTGGTTGGACTCAGTAGACAAATGTGGATTCAAAACACTAAAAAAGAAGCAAAAAGATATATCATGTACAGGTACAAATCCCCCGTGATGAATGTTATCACTATGTACATCTAAAATGTGCCATTAAAATAAAATAAAATAAAAAATAAAACAGCATGGTAAAAACTGAGCTGTGGGTCTTTGTCTTTGGATTCCAGAAAAACAAAGCAAAACAAAACAAAAAACAAAACTATAATGGACATCTATATCAGGATTGATTTACTGTAGACCATAAAGAGAGGTGAATATAAACCATATAAAGAAGTGATCGAAAACTTACTAGCTTTTTCTTATCTTCCCTTTTGCACCATGTTGCCCCCTCATAAACAAACACATCTTAGGTCATGCTTACAATATGATCTGTCCCCAGAATGTTTAGTAGAAAGAATCTGCATATGATGCAAGCTGTTTTTGTGTTTACAGAAATGTAGAATAAATAACATGTTCTCTCTTGGCAGGGCTGCCTTCAGGGTTCAACCCTGGAGAGCTGAGTCTGTCTCTTTTTCTCTTACTTGCAAATATTATTCCTGTCTTCCTATCTCTTGGAGAGTTTTTACTGTGCTGACTGCAGGTAAAATGTTTGTTTTGTTATGCTTTGGCAAAATTGGCCAATTGGCATGCAAGTGAGGGAAATATATAATTTTCTTTCTTTTTAAGTCTCAACCCTGTACGGTGCTGATTGCAACATACAACAGAAATTTCCTGATTGCTCAGTGACAGCCATGGCACCATGGACGAAGACAGCAGGGGATGCTTTTACAAACTTCAGGGTGAGGTTTCCCTCCTGGTACTCGGTGCTTCTCACCTTGCCCACTGGTAAATGCACATCTCCTTCTTTTTCAGTGGAATGTTAGAGACATTTACAATTTGTTGCACTTTTTTCCTTACACCAGGCTTCGATTACTTGAAAGCACTAATGGACGAGTTATTCTTCGACATCATTGCTGTACACAGCGCCTAAATTCAATTTTGAAGCACATCGCCCCAGGGTGCTAGTGTGAGAGCACACAGAACATTAGTGGCTTCCCTGTAAAGCCACCCACTATGACCTGTTATGAGGCCCATTTCAGCAAAAATGAGTGATAATAATGTTTCGGCTTTTCCTTTTGTTTTCTTGAGCCCACAGTATGATGGCAGATGGGGAAATAATATTGACATGTAGCTGAATAAGGGCTTTCCTGTTAAATTTCTGAAAATAGGAGAACATTTTATATATTATAAAGAACAAAGTTATGTTAGGGAAAAACAGAAATTTTATGCCAAATATGTGGTGATAACCATTTCAGCAGTTAAAAATATTTGGGTTCCACTTATCTTTAAGCCACATAATAGTGTTATAATTAACCATCCATCTCGAGTTAGCTGTGGCTATGTCATTTTCTTAGGTCAATAATATGCAAGTAGATATGACATGTACTGCTTTTGGACAGAAGCTTTACGAGTCAGTATGTGTTCTGTCAATTTCTCCTTTTCTTCGGCAGTAGCAACATGCAATATCACAGGAAATGGTTGCTCTCTCAGGAGGGTCCTGAAGGGGAGTGGACTACCGCTCCTGGCAACCCTTAAAAGATATAATATGAGAATGTTACCACTATGTACATCTAAAATGTACCATTAAAATAAAATTTAAAAAACATATGAATATGAGGGTAATTCAGCCTTCCTTGAGCTATGCCACTGAGATTTATTTTCCTAGTTTTCATCACTTCACTGAAATAATTGTATATGACCTACTTGCTTCATATGTCTCCTTTAAATCCTAAGAAAATTCTATAGATATGGTCATATTTTAAAATTATTTTTCTTACTAAGACTTATTGCTGTTTCCCAATGATTTCAGGAGTGAGTGCAGCACTTCATTTAATTCGAAGATCACTGATGAAGAGCAGAGACTACCTTATCTGCTGTGTCCCTCTAGCAATGAAGGCATAATTTATAGATGTTTTATAGATGTTTAGGCCTACGCTTTCCTGTGACACAAAGCATCATTACCTTCATTAAAATTTCTCTTGAAATTTCTTACGTAACACACATCTTCACTAACAAAGCAGAAGGAGACAAATTTCATTGAACGGCATCTCTACAAAAAATGCAACGACTTTTATTTTAGTAATCTGTTTAACTAAATTGGGACATTGCTCAGAATGAAAACGAGTTTGTCTCTCTTATGGAGCAGCTGTCAAAAGACTTACAAGAATATTTAGGTCAATTTATCCTCCCCTATGGACGTTAGTATTCACCTTTAAGTCTCCTATCATTTTGTGTGATAATACTCCATTCGCGGCTCTCAAAAATAGTATGAACCCTTTTCCCAGTTTCACCACAGTATCTATTTCCCTGTTGACATTCACTTGGCATTTCTCAGTAGAGAGATTCTCAGTTTCTTCTGCTTTCTTTCTGTGCCCTAACTGGAAATCTGAATGCTTGAATGCTCTACTCTGAGCCTCGGTCAGCTGCATTACTGCCTGAGGCCTTGAGTCCAAGCTATGGCCTTGAAGCTTCCCAGGTACTAATAAAGGTTTGTAGGTTATTGCCCAAAGCACCAAGAGAAGCCCTGAGCCTACAATCTTTAAACCCTGCTACAAACTGCATACCCTTCCCTTTCTATAGACACACCCATGTAAAACACCCACAACCCTTTTTCTATTTGTTGCAAGCTTCAGCCCTCTCTAAATTCTCTGAATGCTTTGGAGTGACCACACTTTGGTGCTTAGTGCATTTAGTGCTGCTTTCTTTGGAATCCCAACTAGCTATCTCTTGGAGCGATTTTTGAGAATTCTCCTGACATGATTTTGGGATGACTTCAGCTTTAGATTCAGTGGGAAAAAACAGTCAATTTAAAAAAGTGAAGAAATTATTCAATCTTTATGTAGAAGCATTGCTTTTATTTGCAATGTACAAGCACATATAACACATGCAGAGGCGTGTGCTGGTCCAATTTCCCTGTCCGTGTGAAGCAGAAAGATAAGTGTCTTCTCTTAATTCCTGTGAT
This sequence comes from Hystrix cristata, assembly GCA_004026905.1. NCBI lineage: Eukaryota > Metazoa > Chordata > Mammalia > Rodentia > Hystricidae > Hystrix > Hystrix cristata. Next base: position 69,550 of record PVJO010009315.1, read on the forward strand.
ATTAAAGCATTCTGTATCTCTTGGCAATGTTGCAAGCTTATATTTAACTCTCCATCTTTACGATGAAGTTTCGTTATGTTTCATTTATCCTTAAGTATGCAAACCCCCGTCAATGATCTCATACCTATAATTGAAGGAACACTCTTTTTTTTTTTTTATTTTAAACCAAGAACATGTATTGGTACATTCTACATACAATGGTCACATTCATTACATTAATTCTGTACCTATACATGATGTATCTTGGTTCTCCCCCCTCTCCCCCCCTCCCCTCTGTACCCTCCCTCCCTATTTACAGCAGGTTCATTCATCATCTTCCATGTTATCCCATTCCCCTCTCTCCCCTGTTGCCTTTCTGCTTTTCTCCTTCTTTCCTTCTAGTACTCCTCTCCTCTGTCCACCATCCTCCTTTTATAGAATATCTATTACACCTCTTTGTCCTTATTTACCATTATGGTCTCTCATATCAGAGAAACAATTCGATGTGTGCTCATGAGTGTCTGATTTATTTCACTTAAGAGTATGTTCTCAAGAAACATCCATTT
>PVJO010009316.1:0-70261 GCA_004026905.1 Hystrix cristata
CATGTTAATTAGCTTTATTTTATAATTTCATAGTACATATATATGTATCAAAACATCACAATGTATGCCATAAATACATGCAATATTTATTTGTTAATTATACTTTGATAAAGCTGAAAAACTGATATTTTGATAGAAATGTCAAGAAATCCATCTTGTGAAGATTCAGAATTTCTTTCTTACATTTTCTTCACAGTTCCCTAGTTTTACAAAGTACATGTAGTGTGGGAAGAGAACAATCTTTTTGTGCCTAGGTTCTTTAAATAACTGAAATTAGTATAGCTGGGCACTAGGCTTTCCTAGTTTTTCCTCTAATTTTATAACCATTGCCTCTTAGACTACTTCCTTAAAATTTCATTGTCTCCTGCCTGTGGGAGAAGGGGAAATAAACGAATTCAAGAAAAGTGCAGGAAGCTAGCAATCTCGTGTTCTGGTGCAGAAGTAATGCAACATTCCACTGAGAATTCACTGGTCAAAACACTTCAGTGGCCCTTCCCAAACCAAAAGAGTCAAGAAATGTGTCAGACTGAGTGCATGAACAAGAGAGAAATGAAAGTACTATACTTATCAATCAACACCTCTGACTACCACATGAAAAATTCAAAATCAGAGAAATTAAGTTCTTGCCTAAAATCACATAATGACAGAGCCACAATCCAAATATATCTGATTTCCAAATTCTTGTCTCTTTGTACTTATGCTCTTTTCTACATCTTATGCTAGCTTCTTAAATGGAGTTTTATGTAACAGAAATCCTTTTACTTCAAAGCTATAATTTCCTCTCTCAGTTATCTGGAATTGAGTAGATATGATGATGATAGTAGTTAAATTTCCAAGCATCAATGAACTGCAAAGCTTTCCCAAGTAATTGTATATTTTAATATCTATAATTCAGGGATAAACTTATCAAATAAATCCTGATGATAGTTATTATTACAAGGAGAAGCATAAGAAAAATAAAAACAGAATGAATAAGATTGATTACAGATGCAAAAGAGTTTATTAATAATGCTAGCTGTGTCTACATTGAAAACAATACAAATTCCTCTGGCACAACTGACCAAGAAAATAAAAGAGCAGGCACAAATAAACAACGACAGAAAGAAAAAAGATGTTCTGATTGCAGTTACTGCAAAGATTTGAAAGATAATATTATGAAATTATAAATAATTTGAAAATATAAGTAACATAGATAAATTGCTAGAAAAATATTAACTTTCCAAGCCAAGTCAAGGAAAAATAGGAAGTCTTAAAGTTATGATAAGTATTTATAAATATCAATAGTTAAAATTTTTACACAGAGAAAACATGAGGCACAGACAGTTTTATTTGGTCAACTTCTGGCATGCAGAATTTTAAGCCCCTTTGATCTTCACCCTCGGTGTTATACATGTGAATAGTTTTTGCTTGTCAAAGGGAATTTGCAGGTGGAATTAAAGTGGCTAATCAGCTTATTCAAGAAAAAGGGAACCTAATTCCTACAGCTGCATGGTACTGAATCCCGCCTGTAACCTGATGAGCCTCAAACTGGATTCTCGCCTAGAGGTTCCGGAAGGCAACAAACACAGCCCTGCAGACACCTTGATTTCAGCCGTGTGATACTCAACGAGGAGAAACCAGCCTTGCCCACCTGACTTCATTACGACAGAACTGTGAGGGAATAAATGGCTGATATTTTAAGCTGCTCTATTTTGGGTAATTATTTGCCAAAGAAAAAGAAAACTAGTATGCAACCTTCTCCTAGCATATAAGACGCCAATTTTTTTTAAGGTACTGGGGATTGAACCCAGGGCCTCCACAATGCACTCAATCCCCAGCCCCTTTTTTATTTTTCATTTTGATACAGGGTCTCATTAAATTGCCTAGGCTGGGTTTGAACTTGAAATCCTCTCTCTCACCCTCCCACAGTGCGGGGATTACACACATATACCACCACGTCTGGCTGAAGAAACCAATTTTAAAAACATACTGCAAGGGGAACCAAAGAGGAATCACTTCCAAGCTTATTTTATGAAGCTGATATAACCATGATACAAAAGCTGGGCAAGGAAGAGTATGAGAAGATAAGATCTCTGGCCAATCTCAATTAAGAAATACATGCAAAGAATATAAGTAAAATAGCAGCAAACTAAACTCAACAGTGGATGTAAAGGATAATATGACCAAGCTGTGTCTATCTCAAGAATGTAAGCTTGATTTAACATTAGGAAATCTATAATGAAATGCACCATACCACTAGAAAAAGAAAGAGGGAATAAAAGAACGATTATCCAAAAGAAGCAGAAAAAAACGAATCTAATCAAATTAACAATAATGTTACATTCCTACCCTATTTTGTTTATTTTTTAATTTTGAGATAGAGTCTCTTTAAATTGCTAAATTGCACAGGCTGGTTGCAATCCTCCTGCCTCAGCCTCCCAGATGGCAGGATGTTTCTTTTAAATAAGACTGATACAAATGGCTCTTTGAACCCAAGATCTACTTTTATTCCTCATTGATACGTCACTAAAACAACATTAAAGATAAACAAGTCATAGGCTAACCATAAAATGAAACATACCTTAGGGAAAAAGATATGCACATGGATTAATATTAAAAGCATGCTGAGTAAAAAAAAAAAAAAAACCCAGACAAAGGAGCACATGCTGTGTGATTCTACTTACATGAAATTTTAGAATAACCTCAAGAGCAAAGACTCTCTCTGACTTTCTTCTGCCCTGTTTCTCCTGCCACTTCCTGCTCTACTTTCTTCCCCACCAAGGCAATCCAGAGAAACTGGAATTTTGCTTCCCTAAGATCATCAGAAAAACTACACCTCATACACAAGAGGAAGAAATGCTACAAAAGGAAGCCAGAAAGTGTCTGAACAGAAAGTCTGTGCTGGGTTTCCCTTCTCAGTCAATTAGCATCAGATAATACCTTTTTTGTGCAATCATATTTCTATATGGCTATCCATGCTTCATCAGATCTAAGGATGAAAATGAGTAGATCACACCCGCTCTACATTCTGAAAGCTCTTATACATGGAAAAATATTATTAAATAAACCTGTTACACTTTTCTCTTGTTAACCTCACCTTCATTATAGGTGTGTTGGCCATGACCCTTTATGATGAATGGGAAAAGGATAATCTAGATAGATAGACAGACAGATAATGATATTTCAAGGTGGGGATATAAAGCAATTGTGTTTTCTTTTGCAGTCTGGTCTTAGTACGGATAAGGAGAATTCCAGAGAGAGTGTTTCCTTTTACATTAAATTGCTCAGCTTGGCAAAAACACCATATTTGGTTCTCTGAGCCCCAAAACAAAGAAATGATTATGAAAATACATACTATCAAAATTTTCAAGATGCAGCAAAAGCAGTACTTGGAGGAAACTGCATAACATTGATTGAATATATTAGAAAAGAAGAAATAATTAAAATCAATTATCTAAATTCCAGCTTAGGAAATTAGAAAAGGAAATCAAATTAAATACAAATTAAGCAGAAGAAAACCAGTAATAAAAATTAGAACAGAACCCAATGAAATTGAAAATAGGACATTGATAGAAAAAAAATCAATGAAACCAAGAAGCGATTCTTAGGAAAGATAAGTAAAACTAACAAATCTCTAGCCAGGTTTTTTAAGCAAAACATAAGGAAGGCATACATTGCTACTGATCCTATAAGAATCAAAAAGGTGGCAAAGAGGGATTGGGGATTTAGCTCAAGTGTTAGAACTTACCTACCAAGAACAAGACCCTGAATTCGATCCCCAGCACCTAAAAAAAAAAAAAAGTGATAAAGAAATATTATGACTAGTTCCATGCCCAAAAATTTGATTAAATGAAATATAGATGAAATGCATCTATTCCTTGAAAGACATAAACTAACAAAACTCACATGAGAAGAAATAGATAACTTGAGCACGCCTATAACAATTAAAGAAATTACATCAATCATTAGTAACCTTTCAAAACAGAAATCTCCAGGTTTGGCTGGTTTCACTAGTGGATATTGCCAAACATTTAAGGAAGAAATGATACAAATTCTCTGTAATTTCCCCCAGAAAATAGAAGTGAGGAAATACACCCTAATTTATTTTAAGAGGCCAGCACTATCAAAATAAGAGAGTTGCCATAAGAAGGAAAATTGAAGTCAGGGATGTCCTCCCTCGCAATCCAATCAAACCAACACTAGAAGTCCTAACTAGTGCAATAAAAGAAGTAAATAAAAGGTATACAAATTTGGAAGGAAGAAGCAAAACCTTGCTCCCAAAAGACAATTGTTTAGGTAGAAAATGTTAAAATAAAAACAATGAAAATATCCCACAATAAGTGATTGTAACATGGTCGCAGGATGCAAAGTTAATAGTCAAATATCAATAGGTTTCTTATCCACCAGTGATGAACTAAAATAAAAAACTAAAAACAACACCATTTACATTAGCACCAAAAAATGAAATACTTAGGTATAAATCTAATAAAATATGAATAACACTTTTATGAGGAAAACTGCAAAGCTCTGATGAAAGAAATAAAAGAAAAATCCACATTATCTAAACAAATGGAGAGATATTCCATGTACGTGGATAGGAAGATTCAATATTTCTCTTTTGGGCAGAGGGATGCTAGGGATCAAAATCAGGCCCTTGCGTTTGCTAGGCAAGCGTTCTACCACTGAGCTCAATCCCCAACCCCAGAATCAGTGTTTCTAACATGTCAGTTCTTTCCAAATTTATATATAGATTCAATACAATCTCACCCAAAATCTCAGTAAGTTACTTTGTAGATATTGACAAACTTAATCCAAATTTTACATAGGAAGACAAAATACTCACAGTAGCCAATAAAATACAGACGAAGAGCAAATGTGGATGACTGACAATACTCAATTTCAAGACTTACTTTATTATAAGTTAATACTATAATTGTGTAGGTAAAGTAGTTATTGGGGTCTGATATTCACCAAAGAACAGACAAATAGATCATGAAAAAAATGTATAGAGGCAGCATTACAAATACAGAAAAATCTACAGCTATAATCAGCTAACCACTGATAAAGGAGCAAACCCAATTAAGAGAGGATAGTATTTTCAGCAAATAGTGCTGGTACAATAGGATTTCCCATGCCAGAGACCTTACACCTGTCACAAAAATTAATTCTAAATGGATCATAGATAAAATGCAAAATATGGAGCTGTAAAAGTTCTAGGAGTGTGGTCTCAAGATGCATCCATTTACCAGAAATATCTCAAGCTTATCATTCTTTATGGCAGAGTTGTACTCCATTGTATAAAAAAAAAAACCCACATTTTCTTTATCCATTTCATTGTTGATGGGCATTTGGGCTGTTTCCAAGATTTAGCTATTACAAACTGTGCTGCTCTAAACATGGGTGTACATATATCGCTGCGGTATGATGCTTTTAATTCTTTTGGGAAGATACCAAGAAGGGGAATAGCTGGGTCAAATGGAATCTCTAGTCCTAGTTCATGGGGAATCTCCACACTGATTTCCATAGCAGTTGCACCAGTCGACACACATGTTTAAATACTGCATAGATTCTCTGGTGTGAGAAACTGAAAGTGTAAATAAAGATTAAAATGTATTATATTGGAAAAGGGAAGAAAATGTCCAAATGGGAAAGGGAACAAAGGAGGGGGAATGGAACAAAGGATAAGAGAAATAAAAAATGGAAGGAAAAAATGGAAACAAAGCTTTTGTAAATAAGGCGGGAGGAGGGGGTAAGGGGAGGGGAATGGGAAAAAAAGAAGCAACAAGATATGTCATGTACAGGTACAAATCCTCTGTGATGAATGTTATCACTATGTACATCTAAAGTGTACCATTAAAATAAAATAAAATTTAAAAAAAATGTTCTAGGCAATAGCACAAGTGGAAATCTAGGTGACTCTGGGTTTGACAATGACTTCTCAGATACAACACTAAAAGCACAATTTATAAAACAAAAGACTGACAAAGCAGCTTTCTTTAAAATTAAAAATTCTGCCCTGAAAAAGATGCTGATAAGAGATCGAAAAGAGAAGCCACAGATGGAGAAAGTATTTGCAAAACATACTCGATGATAGACTAATACCTGAAATATACAAAGAACTGTTAAATTCAAAAATAAGAACACAAATCCCCCAAATAAAATGAGCAAAGATTTGAACAGACACACCATGAAGGAGATATATAGATTGCAAATGAGCATACAAAAAGAAGTTCAGCAGCATAGGTCATTAGGGAACTACAAATTAAAACAACAGTGAGATGTCGCTACAGTAATAGAGTGTCTGAATTCAAAAACACAGCACCAAATATCAGTGACGACTTAGAGCAACAGGAACTCTCAGTCACTGCTGGTGGTTAGACAAAATAGTACAGCTACTTTGAAAGATAGAATGGCAGTTTCTTACCAAATATTCCATCTTTATGGAATATGATTCTCTGATTAAAAAAAAAGTCCTCAAACAAAAAAACAGACATGAAAGAAATTTAAATGTTTATTACTAAGTAAAAGTAGTCTCAAAAGGCTAAACACTGTATGATTCTAATTATATGACATTCTGCAAAAAGCAAACCTACAGAGATAGTAAAATGTTTAGTGACAGGTAGAGCCCTAGAGGAGAGAGTGAAGGATGAATAGATAGAATACCAGGCATTTTTAGGGGAGTGTAATTATTCAGTATATTACTGTAATGAACACATGACATTACACATTTTTCTCACACAACACAAAGACTGAACCCTAATGTAAAATGATAATGTATTAATGTTGGTTCATTAACTGTAACAAATATAACACACTAACATAACTTGGGGAATGGGCGAGACTATCTGTGAAGTTGTGGGGTGGAGAGGCTATATGGGGACCCAGTATTGTCTTCTCAATTTTCCTATAAATCAAAAACCTAAAAAATAAAATCTATTAATAAACATATTTAGAGAAAAATATAAAAAATAAAAAGCCAAGCAGATGTTTTAAAGGCATAGATTTACAAGAATGGGAATATGGGAGAGGAGACAAGATTAACACGGCAAGTATAAGAAACACGGGAAATGATTCAACAGTTCCCAACAAAACTGAATCTAAACCAGTAGTGGGAAAAGGCAGTAATCAAGCTAACTTGACTTACAGAAGTCCCCAAAAGCTCACTAAATAGATCGTGCGATCACAACTGTCCAGGAGGATATACTAAAATGAAAAAGAGTAAGTGTAAACTTCAGAATGATTCATCTTTCTAGTTCCGCAGAGGCTCTGTCTCATCCTGGACAGGAAGCCAACGGCTTCCTTCTCTGAGATTTAGTTCGGAAGTTGATAAAACAAAGGATCTTACAGGGACAGTTAAGAATGGTACCTGGTAACATACTGAAATTAGTAAGGAGATACATACATATAAACACAAGAAAAGTGAACTTTTTACATTCAGCAAGGCCTTCGCTTTCAAGAGAGTGTATGAGTTAGGATCAAATATGCTGCTAGAATAACAAACACTGAAATCTCTAGCTTCAAGTTATAAAGAAAAGTATATAGCAAAAAGTCTTTAAAAAAAATTAGTCTACTTATGTTGTTTTAGTGTTCATATAACCAATATAATTTTTTTTAAATTCGCTTTAATGTATACATGTATTTGTTATTCTTATTTTTAGGAAGATAAATTTTAAAAGATGGGCCAAGATTAGAGAATGCTATGGTTTGACTATCCCCTCCAATTCTCATGTTAAAATCAGCTAGCACTGTGATAGTACTGGGATGCCAGACTTTACTTCCTGTAAGACTGAGGATTGAACCCAAGGTCTCCACACTTAGCTACACTTCTGGTCTTTTTTTTTTTTTTTTTTAAGACAGGCTCTCACTAAATCACTGACTTGCTCAGTCTGAGCTCAAATTTGTAATCCTCCAGTTTTCATCTCCCAGAGAGCTAGGATTACTGGTGTGTGTACCACTGTGCCCAACTTAGGTTGTACTTTTAAGAGGCAGTTGGATCATGAGGGCACTGCTGTCATGAGTGGATCAATGCCCTTACTGAGCAAGTTGATTAATCATCCTAAGAGTGGCTTTATTACAAAAGCAAGCTCTCTCTTGCTCCTGCCTCTTGCTCTTTTATGTAATCTCTCCCCACATGATGCTCTCCACCACAAGGAAAGAGTAAGGGAGAACAAAAGGAGCCCTTCCTCCCTTTAAAAGAGTTCACTCCTGTGGTAATACAATCACTCCATTACAAGATACAGCAAGAAAAACCCTCAACAGATCCCAGCACCTTGATATTGGACTTCCCAGCCTCTCGAACTGTGAGACATAAATGTCTGATTTTTAGACATTATCCAGTCTGTGGTATTTTGTTATAGCAACATAAAACAAGCTAAGAGAAGCATGATGGAAAAGAGAGCCAATGATTCACATGGAATAGGAATGAAATCCAAGAGATATAAGGACTTTAGGCAAGGGAATATGGAAACAGAAAGTGAAAAGGAGGAGCGAATAAAAAGAAAAGCGAGAAAGGAGATTGTCTCAGTCTTTTCTGTGCTACTATAACACAATACCACAGACCAGATACCTTATAATGAACAGAAATGTATTGGCTTTTAGTTCTAGAGGCTGTGAAACCCATGATTGAAGGGCTGACATTTGCCAAGGGCCTTGCTGCTGTGTCGTCCCATGGGAAAAGGGCGAAGAAAGGGTAAGGGAGAACAAAAGGAGTCCTTCCTCCCTTTAAAAGAGCTCACTCCTGTGGTAATGCAATCATTCCATTCACTCACCCTCACCTTCCATTAGACCTCCCCTCCCAGCACTGCGGCATTAGAGATTAAGTTTCCAATTTTAATCTTTTAGGTTTTGGGAAGGACACATTAAAACCATGGCAGGGACTGAAAGAGGGGTGGATTATGAAGAAAAACATATGGGGCGTTGAAAGTTTATATACATTTATAATTACATATTTTATTTTAAACATAAATATATACATATTCACGTGTATGTGAGTACGTGTATGTGGGTGTTTAAAGAGAGAAAAGAAATAGTGGGGGTAAAAAGCAATGGAGCAAGAAATAATTAAAAGATAAGTGAGAAAAAATGACACTATAAAATTACCTACCTAGAATATGCACTAGCTATTGTTATATTTTTCTTGGGAGAAATTATTTAAAATCACATAATTGGGTTATGTGACAGGTTATAAAATTGTTTACTTCATTCGCTCTTATATTCACTGAAAATTATGTATTGAAACTCACTGTATATCAGAGAGCAAATTCAAACAATACTGTTTATAACTTTTCATACATAGAAAGTAATAAAGATTTCTATATGCCAGAATCTTATAATGTTAAATATAAGAAATTATAGTACTGTATAGCTGAAATATAAATTTGGGGACTTATTTCTCCACCAAAGACTCTACAATTTCAAATTATTCTCATCCCTTCACGCTTCTCTGTGAAGCAGCTGCAAGAACAGGTCAAAGAGACTGAAGGAAATAAGTCACTCCAAGAAAAGCAGGGCTGTGGGCTGTCAGCCAGAAACACGGCCGCTAGGTTTTTGCCACTGCTGAGCACTTTGCCCTACTGAGTCCCCTAGAGAATGAGAGATGTGTGTCTCTAGAAATGCGTCTTACAAGGGCACATACCTGGACGACAGTCATTTCTTCATAATAGGAAAACTCAAAGCTTTCACTTGGACTTTTATCTGCAGTTCTCAGGAGTCTTCCCAAAGAGACTTTACAAATAAGCAAATTTGATTTTTCTCAAACTGTGACTCTGCTTACCTAATGGCTTATACTGAAACCCAGCACACTAAGTTCATAGGAAGTCTGTGATTTCATTACCTTTAATTATCAGGACACTAAAATGTTGTCAAAAGACATACTGAATGTATTTGAAATTTCCATAATAATGAATGTGATATGTGCATAAATATCATTTTAAACACCCAAGTATAGGCTCTTGGGACAACCCATAGGTTCATAGAAGCTTCACAAATTTGGGAGCTGCATGTCATTTTAAAAGTCTTTTACATATAGGCAATCAGGGTCTCTAATAAGGTCCTTCCTACTATTTTTCTTTTCTCACAAGCGTGCACCCTCACAGTCTTCCCACTCACCTTCCACAAAGTGACTAGGCCTATTTTACCCAAACCTACCTGAGCAGAGTAAGCTCGCACCGAAAGAAAGAGTCAAATCATCGACAGAGCTTCAGGTTTCACCATCATTCTGAATATGAATATTTTAAGATGAAATCTGGCATCTCTGAAGATTCCCCATGACCAGATTATTTGATTTACATTCTTTTTTTCTTTGTGGGTTTTTTTGATAACTCGAAGTCGCTTTTACAATAACTACTCAATCCTGACAATTATATTTCAAAGACTAGTTTTACTTCTGAACAAAGATGCAAGACCCTGAATAGAATCCTGGAAAAGAAAATCCAAGAATAAAACAAATGCCAACTATGCTCGAGTAAGGCTCACTTTAGGGATGAATGCAAGGAAGAAGATACAATACCTGGCATTCTATCAACGCATCGTGCCATCATTTTCTGACATCCACCACAGAAGCCAAAAGAGCATTCACTACACATTCTTTATTTTAAAAATATGCAACTACTGCAAACCTAATAGAACAGACAAAATGAGAAAGTCTAATAATATCAAGTGGTGTTGTAGATGGAAAGCACCAAAGCATCATGGATGCTGATCTCATTAACTACAGTGATTGGTCCAGAAATGGACAGGCAACCAGCTAAGCTGTTCAGATCCCTTCACTGACACGTGCAATTGCTGAGTTGCTTGTGACCATATTCCCTGCCATTTAGAGAAAACGTGTCTGCAGTGAGAAAGAATGAAGCCGAAGAGAGAGAATCAGAGTCAAGCATGGTAACAAAGCCTGGCGTGATGGCACATGCCTGTAATCCCAGGACTCAGGAAGCTGAGCAAGATGATCTTCTTGAGCTTAAGGCTACCCTGGACTACATAGTCAGTTGAAGGCCAGCCTGAACTGTAAAGTGAGACCCTGTCTCAAAAGAAAAAAAAAAAAAGAATGATGACAAAGATATATTTCTTTCTACATGAAATATATATATATTTGTATATTTTATATTTCTAAGAGTCAGAGAGGCAAATAGCCTACAATATTAAATCCCTGGGTACAACTGGAACACAGATTCACTTTGGGAATTTTCATTAATATAAAACCATAAATTTTCATTTATTCTCAGGCCTATTTGAATTATTTCTTTCAATAGAGTTCTCACTAATGGACAAGCAATGTTAATTGGATATAGAATTCATATATTGAACACCTATTTTGAACAAAAAAGCTATACAAGATCCATAGAATAGAGCGTCTCAATGTTAATCGGTGATTAATCTAAATATATTGTAAGATGTAATAATATCCAAACGAACTAAATTTCAAAACAATACTTTATGATATCTAGTAAAAGCAATGTGGAAGTCTCTTAAAGATATAAGAACAATTCTAGTATTCTTGAAAATTCTATTATTGAATCACACTATTAAAAGATACTGTTACACTTTTAAAAGATAAGGTTGTACCTTCATGCACCAAACAAATGTCTGAAAAATGATCGATTCAGTCACTCAAACAGACATTTTGTGTTCATGATGTTAGTCTGCTGTATTTCAAAACAGAATTACCTGGCTACTTTGGAATTATGATATAGTTCTGGCAATGTTTCTTTTCAGTAACAGAGAAATTATTGAGATAGTTATAAGGTATGTGAAATGTCTTACCCACCTAGAGCTCTATTGTTCTCCTATCAATGTTACCACTTTTAAATTCTGAAATTTAACTTCTGAATATATTCCTATCTCACTAATATTGCTATAGATATTTATACTTTTCACATTATATATGATACATTATAAGATCATTACAAGATTCAAATTCATATCATTATGTATGTTTTTGCATGCTTGCTCTCTTTTTTAATCAGAAGAGCAATACAAGACTTTTGACGTTCCATATACTTACTGATTCCTTCATTCTTATCACCTGTGAGTAGCACACATCCCTAATTTTGCTATAGTCATATCATGAGGCATTCATAACTGACAGTTCAAGCAACTGGAAAGTCGTCGAAATCTCGTCAGCATTATTCCCGGGAAAAACTAGGATGCACAGTTTTTAGGCAAGCATACTGCCAAGTAGAGAGAAATGGATGATTTTCTATTAAATGTCTACCAGAAAAGAAAGGCGAGGTGGTTCCTCACTAATTTCATAATGTGACATCTATTTAAAATGTTAGAAATTTCTGCATTTCTAGAATTCAAAGATCTTTTAAATTGAGATATGGGATACATAGAAAGCATTTTTGTTATAAGAAAATTTAGAAAGCAAAATTAATTATATTAAGACATAAGTAGATGAAGAAGAAACAAAACTCAAAATCTCTGAAGAACTCCAGTTTCTTATTCCACTATGAAAATAATAATAATGCAAAATTGCTTTTATGGAACATGATTAAGGTTTCACAAGCCCTTTCATAGCCACAATTACACAGCACACTTGTAAGAAAGGGCTGAGATCAAGCCCTTCTTTCAGGGGAGCAAACAAGCAGAAGCTTAAGTAATCAAAGTCACAAACATAGTCATGCTTTTATTCATCCATCCCCCTATTTAGCATTTATTGAAAGAATACTGTGTGCCAGACATTGTGCTAGTTACAATGGGATATCCTTGTCTTCAAGGCTGCCAGAATACTCTATAAATGGTGACAATCAAAGGAGGACACCACAGTGTATTATAGTACTTCATTTCTTGAGAAATAACACTGTTAAATTATTGCAGAACCTCAAACTAAACTTTTTGGAATTGCACAGATGAGACATGCGTTCAAAAAAAATATTCTCCTGTGAGCATAGGACTGCAGAATGGGAGAGCTACAGAGGGCTTTAGATATTATTATTCTAATTCCCTTTTTGATAGATGAGGCGACTAAAACCTAAAGACGCTAAATAATTTTCCCTAGATAATAAAATTGGAAAACAATAAAGCTTTAATACTTCTTCATCCCATAATTATAATTTCCAAGCTATCTTGACATATACAGAGTTTAAAAAAGGAAGGAAAGAAACTACACAATAATTATATGTATTTAGTCTGGGATGATACAGCTTACCAACATCCTCAATGTCAAAATACAAACAATTACATGTCACAAATACATGTACAAATTATTTTTGATGATGAGAAAAATGTACCTGTTTTCAGTCAATTTATGGGTTACTATTTTATCAAAGAGAGGACTTTTGTATTAATTCTATATTATTATAATTTCCTAATGAATTAAAATAATTTTAATATTCATTGATCAAACACTATTCAAAAGCCAAAATGAAGTAAATTATATTTTACATTATTTTAAAGATTGCTGCTGCCCCCTGTGAATGAATAGACATCACCATTGCCAACTGCTAAGTGTTTATATGCTTAATTCAAGGAAATAGACATTGGATACTGTGGTGCAAAGAAATATACAATCCCAGCTCATGGGCAATTCTAGTCTACCTTTAAGAGTTCAGATATAAATGAGGTCTATTTCATAAAAACATAGCTTCTTGTGCATTAATGTCTATCATTATGGTTCTTTTCAATAACACCCTTAATCTTTAACAATGAGGATATTTTTGAGGAAAAAGCCATGCCACATTGGTTTTTTATAATTTCCCAAAATAATGTAGTGTGCTAGTCTCACTGATTTTTTAAGCTGAATTATACTCACATTACCTTTCTTCTGGTTCACTGTGCTATTTCTGGTAGAGTGGTTTTGCTTACTTGAGTAAAATTTTATTACACTCTCATCCTTCAATGTTGGCTCTACCTTGGCAGTCAAGTTTAATCATGCCAGATGTTGTTTTTGCAAAGCTCAATTCTTCTGCACAGATAATAGCCAGGCTGACCAATTCCACCACTCAAAGAATCACCCTCTCTCAGAAAAGTGGTATGTTCAGGGATTAATTTCTGACGATCAAGCAAATTAACCTGCTTTCATTCAATTTGTGGGTTGCTATTTTACAAAAAAGATTTGATCCTCATACTCCAAATAGTAACTGTTTTATCCTGACTATCCTAAAATGGTCATAGTTTACTGCTTTTGTCGTTTTATGTGTATATCTAACTACAGAATAATATCTCAAATAGGGAATATAAATATGAATAATAATTGTAAGACAATGAAACCTATTTTCCATGTGAAATTTGTTAAATTGATCACGTTACTTTTTTGTGTCAGCTATATCTCTATTGAGGTTTTTTTCACTTCTCAAGCACCAGAAAGAAGTACTTGTTTACACCTCCAATAATTCATAGTCTCCCAATACGGAATGCATTTGGAAGAAATCCTATTTCTACCAAGTGCATATCTTTCAACTCTAAAATTTCCCTCTTCCTGATATGTCTCTTCCTCTGCACATAAATGCATCCTTTTCTCAAGAAAAGATAGATAAACATGTCACTTACCCAAAGAATACATTTCTGGTAACTTCAACCATCAAGAATAAAATGCCACAAACCTTTATTTAAAAAAAAGAAAAGAAAAAAGCTTCTGAGAGGCCAGTTGTAAGAAAGCACACACAAGAAGAAAACTCAAAGTGATCTCTCCTTCCCGAGTTCCCACTGCTTATTATCTGTACTTTTCTCATGCTACTTGCAGTTTCTCCTTATTATTCTAGTTACTTATGTAAATGTGTTATCTTCCCTACCAACCTGAAATATCTTCGTTGGCGGGATCCATGCCCAATTTATCTTAATCTCCACAATGCCAATTTCTTCATTTATGTTCTATAAAGAACCATTTCTCCATCCTTTAAAGCCTCATGAAGGTTGCAGAAAGGTCAAGGTAGTGGCTGAGAAAGGCTATTTGATTTGTCCAGTTTTTCACTAGCGCCCGACACTTACCACGTGCTTTTACTGTAGATATTTTCAAAGCTTCTTAAATTCCCAACTGCACCAAATAAAAAGGAAGCTTCATAAGCTCATTGTGGGAAAGTTCCATGTTACTCATCTTTGTATTTCTCACAAGTTTAAATAGAATCTTGCACATAATAGGCACAGGCATATAACTCAATAAACATAAATAAGGATGGAAGGATAAATATCAAACAATCATAAAATATGACAGCTGACAGCAATAAAATGCATTGGAACACAAAAAGATATTTTTATTCATTAAACATTTGTTAAATGTGTAGCATATACTAAGAACTATATTATGTACTAAAAGGTGTAAGGCATATAATTTCCCTAAGAGAACTCATAATTGGTGGGCTAACCAGAAACACAACCAATAATCATAATCCAAAGTTGTAAAAGATTTTGCCCTATTAACACATCCATTCTCTAAGCCTCATCTATATGAGCATATTGAAAAAAGATTTTTTAAAATAAGAAACTAGTGTAAACCAATAAAACCTTGAGAACTAAGAAGTAAGATTATATTAACTGGAACATGTCATACTAGACAAATGAGGCATTACTCATTATATTATCATCATTTGTTAAATGCTTATACTCTAAATTAGATTGCTTTCCTAATATTCTCTTTGTGTCATATCCCAAACAATAATAGATGTGCATAGTTATTTTATATAGATTATCATCTTTTAGGAGTCATTTTGAAATAGAGTTATGTGGCACATAATGACCTTGCGATCAACAACAGGCAGCATATATAAACCTAGAGTACCATAACCACTGTAATAACATAGTGCAATGTGTTACTCGCATGTTCACAGTGATACCGATATGAACAAATCTGCTGCACTGCCGGTCATATAAGTAGGGCACACACAATTACGTATGTACAGTGCATAATACTTGGTAGTGATAAACAATTGTTACTGGTCTATGCATTTACTACACCATACTTGTAACATTTGAGGGTACTCCTACTCATCAAAAAATGTTTACTATAAAATGGCATGCCACGTTACATCACCACTGCCTCATACATCTCCTGTTTACCTCATCTCTTGGCTGCAACCACAGGCCATAGTAGAGACTGAGCTACGCCATCTTGGTTTGTAAGTGCACTCTGTGGTACTCACACAAATTTGAAATCACCTCACAACAATTTCTCAGAATGTATCCCCACTGTTAAATGGTATATGACTGTGCACCTAAACAGATGTTGATATTATTAAAAATATTAATTTACATTTTTTCTCTATTTTTATGAACCAATATTTCTCCAGGTGTCATATGATTGTCCCAAAAATCTTATTAGGTATTTTATTCAAGCACAGTTAAACAACTTTCGACAGCTGCCTTGACACTTGACAGATTGTAGTAGGAGTACTAGCTGGTTACTGAAATATCCTCAAGCATAGTCTTTTAGAATAATTTTACTCAACTTTTAAGATTCATCAATTTAGCCTACTATTATCCTTTTTATTTGAAAATGGTAGAGAAACTACCTGAATAGCAAATAAATTTAATCTCCTTGCCCATGGACAATTAAAAGGTACAATAGCTGTGAAAAGGACAATTTTACCACTATTTACAGCCTTAATGGTGTTAATGGACTGAAAGCATTTGGCAGTATTACTTAAGCATTGTCCAAAACAAGATGTACCTTGAGAAAATGCGATTGACATAGGCATCCTTCAGATGGTGCCGGATCGTACAATAGCCCAGCTGGTCTTTTCTGTCATAGTCGAGAGTTGACTAAAAAATAACAGTACAAGGCAATATGTATTCTGGGTCTACCTCACTGTAGATGTGCTAGACAACAATTATAACAGCATTTTGGAACAAGTTTTTCCCCTGCTAGGACCAGTTTATGTTAATACCCTCCTCCACCCTTCTCTGGTAATTATATGCTCTAAATGCAGGCTAAATGTCTATAAAGGAAAAAGTTTCTCTTCATTTCTGCCAACTTATATATCTAAAGTGATGGTAGTAACATTACATCTCTCCAGGAGTATTTGTGTTTTAGTCAACATAGAAGCATTTCCTGGAGGGACTTTAATAGGTCGTGGTAAAATTAGAAGTACTTTATTTTCAGTAGGTTTGGTATGACCTAAAATACCTAGACAACCAACTGCCCTTACTTCTGTTTTCAACTGCTATGGTAAATGAGGTAACCAACTCTTATTAAACTCAGGAAAAACTAGAAGCTGTAAGGCTTTCAGGAAATGTGTTCAAGATAGTTATATTTTCTGAATTTCCCATGTATTTTCAGTTTGTTCAGGCAAACACTGCCATCAAGAAATTACTATGCAATTTAAAAATAGGAAATCTGCATGCATTTCTAAAATAAACTGATTGGTTATCATAAAATGCATTTGTGCCCATCTATTCAAGGATAATTTTAGACAAGAGCAAAGTATTTGCTTGCTTCTCTGTAACTCAGAAATGCAGGACATTCAGTGGATAATGTGAAAAATTTTGAAAATACAAAGCAAATATATCGATAAAGTTTTGAAATGTGTCTCTTCTTTGCAAGAAAAAAGTGAATAAAAGCTGTGTTATTTTAAGCTTCTACTTAGTATAAAATAAAGCAATCATTAAATTATTAATAAAGTTATAACTATTTAACACTGAAATATAGTACAAGTGCCCTGCTTTCATCATAGTGAAAATTATCTAGAACTTTATATTCTTGCAACTTATAGTAACGAAGACTTAATTGGCGATGTTTGTAACAGCAAGTGCAGACATTCAACACTAGGCTGATTAGCTACTTTTGCACCAAAAAATCAATCCTTTAGGCCAGTGAAGGCAAGTCTGGTAGAGCTTTCAATGACATAAACAGTCCACTGCAGCATGCACGCCACAGGTTCACCACCACTACTCTAGGCATTGTTAGAAATAAATAATGACTGATTCATTTAAGGAATCACAGAAGAGTCACTAAAAGCATAATAAGTCCACTAATACTTAGCATTATATTTGTATCAAAATTTCTAGATTTAGCCTATATTACAATATTTATACTTCTTTTAGCTAAATTAAATGCACTAGCCCTACGTATAGTAGAAAATTATATCATCTTATTATGAGGCACTTTTTAAATTATAGTAAGAATGTTTAACATGAGCTCTATCATATAAAATTTTAAGTGTACATTACAGCATTAACTATAGGCATAATGTCATGTCATGGATACTTAGAACTTATTCATCTTGCATGACTGAAATTTTATACTCACTGAATAGCAAATTTCTATTTCCCCTTTCTGCCTAGCCTCTCAAAATCACTGTTCTACTTTCTGCTTCTATAAGTTAGACTATTTTAGACACGTCATAGAAGGAGAATCATGCAGTATTTGTCCCTATGTGGCTGGTTTATTTCACAAAGCACAGTATCTTCCAAGTTTATCCATGTTGTAGCATATGGCACGATTTCTTTCTTTTTTTAGGTTGAATAATATTCTATTATATTTACATAGCACATTTTCTTTTGGTTCTTTAGACAGTACTGGAGATTGAATGCAGGGTCTTTGTACTGAGCTACAACCCCAACCCTTTTTAATTTTTTCATTTTGAGGCAAGGTCTTTCAAAGTTACTAAGTTGCCCAGGCTGGGCTGGAACTTGCAGTCCTTCTGCCTCAGCATCTCAGAGTGCTGGTATTATAGGTGTGTGGCACCAAATCCAGCCTACACCACATTTTCTTTGTATAGGCATTTATTGATATATATGTACGCCTGTTCCCATATTGTCTATTGTGAATAATGCTGTGATAAATATG
Source organism: Hystrix cristata (assembly GCA_004026905.1). Classification (NCBI taxonomy): domain Eukaryota; kingdom Metazoa; phylum Chordata; class Mammalia; order Rodentia; family Hystricidae; genus Hystrix; species Hystrix cristata. Next base: position 18,695 of record PVJO010009316.1, read on the forward strand.
GGTATACAGATATCTCTTCAAGATCCTGATTTCTGGGGGGTTTTTTTGGCTAAATGTCCCCAAATGTGAAACTCCTGAATTGTATGATAATTCTATTTTAATTGTTTCTTTCTTTTTTTTTTTTTCTGGGGATCAAACTCAGAGCCTTGTGCTTGCAAGGCACACACTCTAACCACTGAGCCAAATTCCCAGCCCCTCTATTTTAATTTTTTTTCCCTCTATTTTAATTTGAGACACTGTCATAGTGTTTTCTAGAGCTTCTGTACCTTTTTATATTTCCATCAATAAGGTACATGGGTTTCAATTCCTCTACATCCTTGTCAACACTTCTCATTTTTTTAAAATAATATCCATCTCTACAGGTATGAGGTGATAGCTCATTGTTGTTTTCATTTGCATTTTCCGGATTATTAGTGAGGTTGAGATTTTTTCCATATGTATGTTGGCCATTATTCTGGTTTAGATCTACAAAATCCCCCAAAAGTCTCACATTCAGAGGCAAGGCCTGGTTGGAAGGTATGGGTCACAGGGTGGGGAAGACTCAAAAGGATATATTCTCACTGTTTCTAGTCGACAATAGACTGACCCCACTGAAACCGTGAGTCAAAATAAACCTCTCCTCCTTTAAGTTGCAGATCCGGGGTATTTTGCCCCAGTGACTGGAAAGTGATGAAAGTGACTAATACAGCCATTTGTACGGGCGATGCCTTCACAGGGATGCCAAAAACATACCATGGGAAAATGATATTCTCTTCCTCACATGCTGTTAGAAAAACTGAATATTCACATACAAAAGAATGAAATTAGACCCCTTTATACCATATGTAAACACCAATTCTTTGTTGACAGAATGCTTAAAAATAGGACCCAAAACTATAAAACTCCCAGAAGAAAACTTAAGGTAAAAACTTCATGGTGCTGATCTTGCCAATGATTTCCTCATAATGACACCAAAAGCACAGAAAACATAAGCAAAACTGTACATATGAGAAGACATAAAACTAAAAAGCTTCTGCACAGTGAAGAAACAACAGAGTGAAAAGGCAACCTGAAGAATAGGAGAAAACATTTATAAACCTGAGATAGCTGATAAGTGATTAATATGAAAATTTGATTAAAAACAAGCAAAGTATTTGAATAGACATTTCCCTAAAGAATTAGACACATTTGAGGCTTAGTCTCAGCTTGATGTGTGCTTTGTTTCACATGTAGGCCAGAGTCTCATAAAGGGAGTAACACCGGCGCATATTTTCTTCACAGGGTTGTTGTAAAGGTAGTTGAATTAAGGGATGGTTTTAGACCTTGGCCCCAAAATGCAACACAAATTCAACTAACAGAATAAACATAAACTCATTTGTTCAATATCTAATATCCACTAAAGGGAGGGCCCAAGTAAATATTTAATAAATATATTCAGTAATCTCCTCCTAAGCTTATCTGTTGTAATTGTTAAGGGAGAAGAACATACAATATAGCATGCTGCTGTGTAGAATATCTCTAGAATGCACAGCTTTGGTTTGAACACCTGCCTCAATGCTTAATGATATTGAACAATTTTATAAGGTATTTGCCCTTTGAAGCCTAGTTCCTGCTTAAAAAAAAATGGGCACAAAACATTGTGTCTCACTTATAAGGTTGTTGTAAGGATTACATTTTTATTGCTTTTATATACTTAACACTAGCAAATGGCAAGCTACTAATACTACCATATAACTAATTTGCATTATTTCAATGGTTTATTAGTCAGAGATCTCCCAAGAGGCAGCAACAAGATTTGCATATCCACAGAAAGAGATTTATTGTAAGGAATGGATTCATGCAGTTATGGAGCCTACTAGCAGGTCGCAAGATCTGCAGTGTAAATTAGGAAGCTAAAAATCCAAGAGAATGAACGGTTTTGTTCCAGACAAAGTCCAAACGCCCAAGAACTAGGAGAGTCAATGGCGTAGTTACAGCCTTAAAGCCAACAGGTTTTAGATCCAGAAAAGCCAATATTTCAGCTAAAGTCCACAGGCAGGAAAAAAAGCTTGTGCCCCAGACTGAAGGCTGTCACAAAAAAAGGATTCTTACTCAGGCAGGAAGGACTCTTACTGAGGGGAGTGTCAGCCTTCCTACTCTGTTAAGGCCTTCAATTTATTAAATAAGACTCACGTACATTGCAGAGGGCAATCTCCCTTATTCACTCTACCAATTTAAATCTTAATCTCCTCTAAAAACACCCAGAATAATGTTTGACCCAGTATCTGTGCATTCTTGGCTTTGGTCAACTTGACATGTAAAGTTAACCATTACAAACAGAGTCAGTAAAATATTACACCATGTACATATGATGCTACCATAATTTATTAAAACCACAAAATCCATTCAAATGTTTTATGTTTCTATATAATATCAAGCAATTGATTTGGCTGAAGACTGTGTATGGGCATTTAATTTAGTATTGTTTTATTCTGTTTTTTAACAAAGTGTCCAGTTGTATGACTAAATTAATTGCCCTGTACATTCCAAACAATCACTTATGGCTGTGGGTAAATTGAATGGAAGTTTTAAAAAGGGGCATAGTTCCCAAACACAAAAGATCATCATTATATGGCAGTAGATGTGAAAGTCCATGAGCAATCTTTCCCACCATTTATCCTAAGATTGGGTCAAACAGCATTGCTGAATGTGTCAGACAATTAGAGCAATAAAATGGTACTGATATTATTATAGACAGCTAACTTAGAAAGATATTAATAGACAATCAGAGAGGGATGGGGCCCTTGAGAATATCAGTGCAAAATATAAGACACACCAAGACTGTGGCTGGAGGCAAATCTGTAGAGGGCCAGGCCTCAAGTTGGAGACACAATAGCCAGGCCTGCAAGCCTCCCAGGAGATAAACAGCAGCCTGAGATTTTACTGTAATTAGCACCACCTGGTCAAGTGAGCCTAGATAGGCATCAGATGCACAGACGTGTGACCAGAACATCTGGACCCATACTCCCATCCCTTTCCAGAATGTCTTTGTCTTCCTATGATTAGAAGTTATAGATAAGCTAAAGGAAATGATGACTGATGCTTGCCATATACCTTTGCTACATGTCTCACTTCTCTATTGGATCAATATTAGCTAAGTGGCCATACTGTACTTGTGATCCTATAGGTTGGTTGTACTCTGACCCACTTTACACCCACATTGTGATTTTGCTATATAAATTACTCCTGACAAAAAGCCTCAGTGGTCACCCACTTTGGACCCCTTCTGGAAATCTAGAAGTTATCCTTCTTCTAATAAAACTCTCCTAACTTCCCCCTTTGGTTCACAACCTCATTCCTCAATGTTGTGAGACTGTGGATTCGGCACATCTGACATCTAACAGGTTGGGAGTTATTTTTTCCAGTCACAATATTAAATTTTATTTTTATTTTTCATCTGCTTAGTCAATGGTTTAGAGTGAGACTTAAATGCATTAAAGAGAAAATGTAAGTTATGGAACAAGAAGTAGTTTGAAATTTTCAGAGGTAGTAAGAGTGGCAAGGAATGTGTGACCAAAAAAAACCAAAAATGATATTTGCTAAATTGCTACCCAGGATACCAAAGCTGGAATCAAATCATTTTCTTTTAATGCACCACACTGTGCTTTCTTAAAAATTTTTCAACAAGTCATCATGAAGATTTGAATTTTCAACAAATAGTTGATTGTTCTATAATACCTAACACATAGTATTAAAGGGGCATTTTTCAAACAAGAACAAAAACAAGAAAAATTATATACCTTTAAATCTAGAAAGTCATTCTTCATGTGACGGAACACAATATATTGCTTTTCTCTTGCTCTCAGTTCATTTGCTTGATGTATGAACATTTAGTTGGAAAAAAAAAGGTTAGGCAAATATCTCAAGAATACTTGGCCTCTCTGTTCCTGAGGGATCAAAAACTGAATGCTTTGAAAATGCTTTCTATTTTAGTTGTTCTAGTCTTTAATGGAAAGAGAATTTCTGGGAAGGTATCAAGTGTATAGATAATAACTGTAAAGAAATTGCAAAATCCAGAGGTCTCAAAATTTGTAATCTAAGTAAGTAAACAAATAATGACTATTATTTATTGATGTCTTACTATGCGATAGGCTCTTTAGCAATATTATCACTAATTGTCAAATTTACAACATTCCTTCAAGATCAGTATCATCTAGTAGTACCATTCTTTTCCTCTCTACCATATATATAGCCTTCTCCCACTGCAAATGAGGAATCTGAAACTCTGATATTAAGTAAGATATTAAAGGCTAAGCCAAAGGCCCTGAAACAGACCAGATTTGAAACTAGTTTCACACAGTACTAAAACTCATTAGGCCTTGCTGTATATAAAGAAATACAAGCAATATTTTCCAAAGTGGTGCAACAATTTGTGGTACACACTTATAATCCCAGCTACTGGATAGGCTGAGGCAAGAGATTTGAGTTCAAGGCTATCCTGGGCAATTTAGCAAGACTCTTTCTCAAAAAAATAAAATAAAATAAAGCCTGAGGATGCACCACAGTGGCAGAGTACTTGCCAGAAATCAGGGAGTCTTGGATTCAATCAGAAAAGAAAATTTGGAGCCTAGACTGGATAATTTAGCAATACAGTGAGATCTTGTCTCAAAATTTAAAAGAGCTGGCAGGGAAGGACTATGGTACCTTAGTGCACAGGCCCTGGGTTCAATCCCCAGTACAAAAAAAGAAAAAAATTATTCACGACATCATAATGTTACGATGCATGTCATGCATGCTGTACTGCATCACCCAATCTTTCCTTCAGAAATTTATCCTCCAGTGTATTAGAAAAGTGGTGGTTGCCTACTTTCATCTTTTGGTGCTTTTTGGGGATTTCCTTCCCTTAAAAGAGACCGTTAGTCTAAAGTCACAGTGCCTTCCCAGGGGCAGTCTTCATACAAGGCCTAATCGCTATGTAGTTATGAAAATTTCCCACTTTCGTCTTTTTTCCTTTCCCTCTTACTCCTACTTCCTACCCTCCTTCAACTCTGGAAGAGCAGGAAGAGACATCCCTGCAGAGTTCGATGACAGTTCGCTGTGGCCAATGCTGCAACCCAACTTCTCTCTTGGCCCAATCATGAGTCTTTCCTTTCTCTCTTGAACCTGAAGGGTACATGATACATGTATCAAAGGATCACACTGTACCACATAAATGTGTACCATGATTCTATGTTAATTTTTTTTAAAAAGAAAATATTCCTTACTAAAAACCCCTCAGGCTCATATCTATTTCCAAATGCCGCCTGAGGAGTCAATCTGCAGTAGTATCTGCAATCAAGGCTTGGAGTACGTGTGTGTAAAATATGGCACAACAGCATAAGTACTGCATGTTACCAGTGTTTATTTTCACTTAACATTACACAAGAAGACATCATTCTACAGTCTAACCATTCTCTTACAACATTATTTGGAACGACTGTATTGTATTCTATTGCACATGCCACAACTTATTTAACTAACCTCCAATATTGAAGTCTTTCCAAATTTTTGTCTCTAAACAAGACATTTACATAATGTCAAAGTATATGCCCACAAGATGCTTGTTAATTACTTCATAATGAATAATCTTTGCAGACACTATTTAAACAAAATGATGCAAGTAAACATTACCAGTAGTGGGACCCATTAATAGCACATACACTTTTGATATGATGTACTAAGAATGCAAAATTGCTTCTGTAGTAGTATTCTGCCAAAAGTGTTTTACCTGAAACTAATCATAAAAAAACATCAATTACACCCAAATGGGGAAAATTATACAAAATTACCAGCCCGTATGCTTCAAAAATGGCAATGTTGTAAAATACCAATAAAACCTCAAGGAATTTCCAGAAAAAAGACCAAAAAGATATTTGAACTTAACACAATACATGATCTTGAATTTTCTTTTGCTGCAAAGCACTTTATTAGGACAACTGGCAAAAAATATTAAGATCAGTGCACTAAATACTAGCATTTCATCAATGTTAAATTATTGATTTTGATAGCTGTGTTTTAATTATGTAGAGAATTCTTGTTCTTGGGAAATACGCACTAAAATATTTAGAGAGGAGGAGCAACCACACCCGCAAGTCATTCTCAAAACAGTTCAGGAAAAATATGAGGATAATCATGTGTGTGGAGGGAGAGAAAAGAGAGAGGTGGAAAGCGGGACTGGGGAGTAAATGAGCTAGGACAGAGAAAGGAAAGAGAAGAGAGGGAGATGGAGAATAAAGGAAGTAAATACACAAAATATGGACATTTAAGGAATCTAGGTGAAAAATAATACAGAAATTCTTGGAACTTTTTCTCCAAAACTGAAGCATTATATTCTTAAAAAGAATATCCTTAGTCATATAGGATATAGGAATATCCTTAGTCATATTGCAAGTTTTTCTAAGTGTGTAACTTACATTCAATTTTGTTGATGCATTTAATTTTATGGATCACGATTTTTAATTTGTTTTGTAGTCTGATCTACCAATGATTTCCTAGATGGTATCTGACTTTGGTATTATGCTCAGAAGAATCTTCTTCACCATCTGATTATATATTCATTTACACTTTCTTCTAGCATATTTGTGTTCTTTTTCTCAATTTTACCATACAGTTCATCTTGAATTTATGTTGGCATTAGTCAAGGACTTTTTATTAGAGTTAGTTAGTAGTCCCAATACCATGTATTGGTTACGCTCCCCTTTTAGCATTGGCTTGAAATAGTGTGTATATTATATTCTAATTCCTTATGTAGTTCCATTTTGTGACTTTCTGTTTGGTTTATGACACTATCTGTCCTCATACAACACTTTTAAATGTTTTAACTAATACTTTTACATGTTTAGTAAAATAAATTCACATTGCATTATCTATTTTTCTTTTTAAAATTAGTTTTAATTGACATAATAATTATACGTATTTCTGAGGCACAAAGTGATATTTCAATACATGTATACAATATGATGATCAAATCGGTAATTAGCATATCCATCATTTCAAACATTTATCTTTTCATTGTGTTAAAAACATTCAAAGTCCTTGTTCTATCTATTTTCAACTATACAATAAATTGTTTCCTTAAAATCTTTTCAAATATCAGAGGACACATTATCACTCTCATTTCTAATTAGAATTTTATCTCTTTTTCTCTTGATTAAAATTGTCACAAATTTCTCTCTTCAAAGAATGAGTTCTTGGATTTCTTTTTTAGGCCTACAGCTTTCTAATTCACTTAGTAGCAGCTTCTACCCTTATTAATTTCTTCCTTTAACTTTCTTTAGAGTTATTTTATTACTCTTCTTACAGACTGATTACCTGACTGTTAGTTTATTTCTATTTTTCTTAATAAGGAAATATTTTACTGCTATACATTTTTGTGAGTACAGCTTTGCCTACTTCCCACAAATTTTTACAAGTAATGCAGTCTTCGCTATTGCTTTCTAAACAGTCTGAAATTCTACTTTTCATTTCATCTTTGACTCTCAGCTATGTACAAAAAGTTTTAATTGTCAAGAAGTTATTTGTGTTCTACAAAGCATTACTCTTCTCTTTCCCAACGCATCCTACCCAACCCCCAGAAATAACTGCTTTTGAGTTTTCCATTATTTTAGAAAAAATGTTTTCTATTTCATAGAGCCAGTTGTGTTTTAACCATCAGGACTTAGTTCTCTTTTGTTCATATAGAAATTTATTTTTAGATTTGAGGAAAAACATAAACACCTATGCTTTCAGTATGTGGTCTTGTTCATAAGCACATTAGTTCTTGCTTTTCAACTTGAAGCACTGGATCTGTAAAGAGGAAAACAGCTGTCCATTTTTGGTACATGTTTGCAGTACACAATGTTTACATTCCTTGTGTGGAATTGGTACATGTACAGAATACATCCTATTTCCTTTTTTTTTCCATCCCTTACTCCTTTCCTCCCTTTCCCCTCCCTCCATCTCTTGATCCCCTTCCCCTTTAAGAACACTCTATCTCCAAATTTTTAAAGATTTGTAATGTTAAAACACTTGCTGGTCATAAAGAAACAAAGAAGTCCACTGAAGAGTTTGCCAAGGTCATCGCTGATGAAAACTTGAAGCCAAGTCTATAATACAGATGAAACACCACGATTTGGGAATTATTGCCCCCCAAAGACTCTGAGTACAGGTGATGAGACAGTCCCTGTAGGAATTCAGATATCAAGGACAGAATAACTGTGCTTAGATGTGTTGATGCTTGGCTATGTGTAAGTATAAACTTGCCGTGAGAGAAAAAAGCTTGCAGCCTTGCTGTTTTAAAAGAACGAACTCCTTACCACCATTATCACATTAACAAAAAAGGTAGGGACCACCAGGGACATCTTTTCTGATTGGTTTCACAAAGCTAGATTTTGTTATGCATTGACAACTGTTTTTGCTCATCCTCCAGTTGAAATTCTCATTAAAATACATTTGCTGTTGTTATGGTTTAGATCTAGAATGTCCCCCAAAAGGCTCAGGTGTTCAGAGGTTGGGCTTTTGGAAGGTAACTAGATCATGGGAGCAATATACTCATCAGTGGATTAATTCACTGAAGAATTCAGAGCTAAATGTGTTGTTAAGAGGTGCTGTCTGCTTGGAAAAGGCAGATTACTGTGGGTAGGACCTGGGAGGATATTCTCTCCCTCCCCAACTCGTCCCTTGACTCTCTGCTTCCCAGTCACCCTGATGTGAGCACCTTCCTTCTGCTGGATATTTCCATCGGTCCCTCCTGGTCTTAGAACCAGTTGACTAAAGATTGAATCATCTAAAAGCCATGAGTCAAAATAAACCTCCTCCATTAATTTGTGAGTGCTGGTTATTGTGTCTTAGCCACATGGAAAATGACTAAGACAGGTATGCACCTTCCTGTAAATGTGACTTCATTCATTCAGCCTTGTGACCAGGTTATACTTAAATCAATGAAAGGTAAATACAAAAACACTTTCTTGAACAGCACACTGACAGCAGCAAACAGAGGCATCGGTGGGGAAAGATTTTAAAAGGAGTTAACACGAAGGATGCAGTATATACTGGTGCTGATGCTTGAAACACAATGACTAAGACACAGCTGTGCACACCTGGACATGTCCTTCTCGCATGCAAAGTACAATCATTTTGACCTAGTGAAATAGGGCAGAGAACTTCATGGGACAGGAAACAGGGGGATTTTTAGGTCCTAACCCATAATGTGTCACCTGCTGAAGGTAAAGATATGTCCTTCTTAGGCAGGCATGGCGGCACATAGCTTACAATGCCAGCACTCTGGAATGTTGAGGCAGGAAGATCAGAGTTGGCACCCAGCCTGGGCAACTTAGTGAAACCTTGTCTCAAAATTTAAAAAGAAAATAAATTAAAAGGCTGGGAGAGGTGGGGGTTTAGCTCAGTGGTGGAACACTTGCCTAGCAAGCACAAGGCCCTGAGTTCCATCCCCAGCACTCCCTGCCCCCTCCCCAAAAGGCTGGGGATATAGCTCAGTGCAAAAGCCCTAGGTTTAATCCTCACTGGTGAAAATAAAATCAGTCATTTCTCCCTATCCTCCCTTGTTAACAATGTCTGGGGGAAAATGTCATACTCATGACCCACTCCAGGGGTGCCACAAAAGCTAGTCCCATTCTTTTGTTGAGGCAAGTCTGGTTTTCTCTGTCAGAGCTATACCTCCTTCAGCTTTTCTATCCCTTAAAATGAAGTCTTTTCCCCATTCTCTTTTTCTTCTCACTAAAGTCTTTGCCTGTATTCATGTTGTGCCTTCAATTTTAATTCCTATTAGCACTATAACAAGTTCCCATGAGCATCCTGTATCATCAGTAGCCTCAAAAGTCTTAACTTCTGGCCTGCAGCTATGTCAGTGATGGGGGTAAACGAGGTGGTGACTTTGAAGGATTCTGTAGGTCAAGGGAAAAAAATGATGTCCAACCTTACATATGCCATACACATACTTCAAAGTCTGAGGGTGATCTGGAAGAAATGAATAGTGAAAAAAAATGTTTTTTTCAGGACCAGGGATCAAATCCAGTGCCTTTATATTGAGCTAGTATGTACCCAGTCTTTTTAATTTTTTTTTTTAATTTTGAGACAGAGTCTTGTTAAGTCACTGAATTGCCCAGAGTGGCCTTGAACTTGCAATCTTCCTGCCTTAGTATCCCAGGGTGCTGGGATTACAAGTGTGAGCCATCATGCCCAGCTCAATATTGAAGAAAATTTTTAACATGAATGAGACTGCAGTTGTTGTTTGTCAAATGGTGAAATTATTGAAATAGTTCTGAATCAAGGTGTTCATGATAAGAGTAATAATGGAGATAACATTGTTAACACACAAAAGTGCTTAAAACCGACATAGTGAAAATGTATGCTGAGCATTTTGAAGAACTAGAGCAGTGTGCATTCATAAGCAAAAATGAAATCACATCAGTTTAAAAAAATCAAAGAGAGACCTTTAACACACACCATTAAACGTTGTTAATGAGGTAGGTGACTCTGAAGGAGATATTTTAAAACTTTATCTAACAAAATACCTCCTCATCCCTAGAAAACCCACTTCCTGCTCCTTCAGCTTCTTCCAATGTTCCTTCTCACCAAGAAAAATAAAATACAGTGTGTGGTGGCCTTTTAGTCACACACAGAACTGTAGGTGGAGAATGAGGGCCGCCATTGTTTGTTATTGTTTGACAGCTGATACAGATAAGTCTCTTGATTCCATTGCACTGTTTAGTTAACTTGAATACATGATTTTTTCACTATATTAATAATATGCCCTTTTTTTACTATTATGCACTTAAGTGTGAATATAAGAAAATGAATATTAATTAGTAGCAAATAAATTTACAGTCTGGAATGATAGTGATTCCGCCACACATTGTCCATGTGAGTTTCTGAGATAATGACTTTCTGATGGTTCAGTATACACAAATTTTCCTTTGTGCCTGAAATTATTAAAAACACTCTATAAAATCCCTTCGGAATGTGTGTATATAAAATATAAGCAAATTTCATGCTTAGACTTGGGTCCCATCTCTAAGATATCTCATCATATAAGGCAAATATTTTAAAGTTTAAACAAAATCCAAAATCTGAAACATGTCTAGTATCAAGAATGTCAGACAGGGACTACTCAACCTGTTACACATACAACAGAATATCATTCAGCCTTAAAAATGAACTAAACTGTAAAATATTCTATACCTGGTTGAAGCTGGAAAACATGATGCTAAGTGAAATGAAATAAGCTAAACACAAAAAGTCAATACTGTCGGATCATGTGTGAGGTGTGCAGAATACCAAGTCACAGGGACAGAAAGAATACTGGTTACCAAGGCTAAGAGGGAAGAGAACGTGAGGAATTATTGTTTAATGGGTTCAGAGTTTCATTTAGAATAACAAAAGAGTTCTGAAGATGGATATTGGCACTTAATGTTACAGAATTATTTACTTAAATCTTGTTAAAATTGTTACTTTTATATAACTTTTGCCATAATAAAAAATATTTTCTGGGATCACTCATATCCAGAGAGGGGAAAACACCTCTAAATCTATGCAACACATGACATGAAGGAAAGTTGGAGAAGTCCTCATCATGTTGGTTCTCATCATAAGTCAAATTTTCATTGCATCTCTACATGTACACGGGTGCCTTTAAATGTATCCTCCTTTACAGCAGACTCAGCTACCAATGAAAACAACAGAAAATAAAATCCAAGCACCTGGATAACCTAGGGACAAATGTTTGAAATAGGTAGTTTTGGTTTTCTTATAGTTGGTTTTTGCTTGAATTTCCACACAAATAATTCAATATTTGCTCAAACAATATTAGTTTAAAATCTAAAAACACTGTTTTCAACCCAGAATATTGTTGCTCTCAGTCCATCTCGAATCTTCACAAACATACAAAGCAATGATCTACTTATTTTATTATTCCTCTCTACCTTTCTTTTCCCATTGTTATTAACCACTTCCTGTGCAGGTGCTTAGCAGAATTTGCACAGAGGTAGATTAATAATTTGCTGTCTTATAGAAGAAACTAGTCCTGAAAGTTTTTCCCAAAGACAGCATTGCTTTTCCATCATTTCTTCCACCCTAATTTTAAAGGCTACAAATGTTACATACGTGTCAATAACAACACAACATATATCATTGGATCGTGAGGATTTACAGAATGATATGACACACACATATACAGATTAACAGAATAAAAACTCTGATAAGTATATAGTAGCTCCTTCCCACCCTGCCCAGCCAGTATTACATCTATGATGGCATTAGAATTTCTAGTATGATTCCGATATTAGATATATTATTCTCCTAACTCCATAATATTTTTCTATATATCATAATCTTGAAGTCCGTGTTCAGAAAAGAGTATATGTTGATATGGCATGCACTCCTTCAGCAATAATAAGAGTTACTAGTGTTTAAGTACATGTTAACTATGTCATGTGCTCTGAATACACCACATCGCTTATTTCTCCCAACAACCCTATTAGATGGACAGTATCACTAAGAGAGAGATCCATTAGCTTGGCCAAGGTCACATGCTCGTCTTTTCAGGTCTCTTGACTCCCTATATGATGCTTTCTCCAACTCAGAGACTCATAATCCTGGCTAATCGACACACACGAAAACACAGGTTTTTAAAGTAGTGCCAGATATGTGCTTAGTTATTGTCCTCTGAACAAAGGAAGCCAGCAAGCGTTATGATAGAATCATTCTCACACAATCAACACATTGCATGCCTCAGTTTCCTTATCTCTAAATAAGGATTGATTTATCTCTCAAGCTATTAAAGACTGACTGGAAAAATTGTTATAAAGAACCTGCATATTTGGAGGATAAATCCTCAGAAGGATAAATACAGATACAGAACAAGATATCCTGAATACTGGAGCTTGTACTTTGAAAAGGAATTGACAAGAAAAAGACAGATCTTGAAAATGGCTCTGTTATAATCAGTTGCTGAAGCTGTTCTGACAATCAGGCACAATGCAGAAGGGCAGACATTCTTAAGAAAGGTTAAGGTTTCCTTGGCAACTATCAAATGCATTGTTAATATCCCCCAGGAAGTTCTGGTCAATAATGACTGAAGTACTATAAAACTATTTTTAAACTATCTTTTCAGTTAATTCTAATCTCCTTTCAAAATTCTTTTCTCCTTAAATTTACTTTAATTGCTTAATTAATGGTTATTTGGTGAAGGTTACTGAACACTCTGTTGAAGGAAAGGTTTTGACTCTTTCTGTCAAAGAGAATTAAAGATGTCAATGAACAGGATGCTGTTTTGAAAAGATCTGAGGAAACTCTAATGTAAAGGAGGAATCAGCCCACGAAATATACACCCAAAGTTACAATTATGAGTGTCTGTCTAAAATTATTACTAATATCAGTTACAGAATTTTATACTGTATTTGGAAACTTCTTAGTAATTCATTTGTACTAGTTATTCCACATATCAATCTAAAAACTTTGGTAATTATCTTCATTCTATGGATGAAAGACTTAAAACCAGTTATGGAGCACCAGATATTCTTCTGCCCATTTATGAGCAGGTAATTACTAATAAGTATGGATCAGAATCAAAAGAATTGAAATAGTTAATTATGTCATTAAAATTGGCAAGTCATATTACAGATGTTCCTTGATTTATGATGGGCTTATATTCCCAAAAGTCTACTCTAAGTTAAAAATACCATAAGCTGCAAATGTGTGACATACACCTAACCTGGCACACACTATTTCTCAGTCTAGCTTACCTGGAAGATGTCTAACCAAAGTCAGGCAAGATCATCTAACACAAAGACTAATTTATAATAAAAGGCTGACTGTCTCATGCGCACACACGGATGGGCATTGTGTTAACATGATGGGATGCAAAAACAAAAGGCACAATATCCAAAAAATCCTAGCAACACAGTTACACGGTTCACCCTCATGACTTCCTGGCTGAAAGGGACCTGCAGCTCACTGCTGCTGTGCAGCGTCATGAGAGAGTTGCACACTGAATATTGCTAGCCTGGAAAAAGATCAAAACTCAAAATTTGAAGTATGGTTTCTACAGAACACATGTCACTAACACATTTCCAACACTTTAAAGTTGAAAAATATTAATTCAAAATGTCATAAATCAGCCAGTAATGGTGACCCATGCCTGTACTCCCAGCACTCTGGAGGCTAAGGCAAGAGGGTTTTTGTGAGTTCAAGGCCAACTTGAACTAAATAGTGAGACTCTGTCTCAAAAAAACAGCAAAATATTTTTTTTTAAAAAAGCATAAGTCAAAACACAGTTAAACCATGGTGTCAAGGACCATTTATACTTGCAATTACACCAAGTAATATTTGATAAAATTCTTGGTACCAGAACAGCATAGTGGCACATAAGATAAATCAAGTCAAGCCTCTACACAGAATAAAGATGTAAGACTATTTAGAGATCCTCTGATATTAAAATAATTAATGACAACTTCATCCATTATTACCTTCATTTGAAGTCATGGGTATCTGTGAAGTCTGCTCTCAACTCTACCAGGAATGGGCAGTTATTTTAAATTGTGTCCTTCAAGAAATATACTCTAGTCCAGATGCTTTTCTTACTAGTCTAAGACATTAAAAGTGTAGTTATTTTTTCTAAGTAGAATAACTGTTTGTTAACATGAGCTCTATTATTAATTGTCACTGAATATTGCCAAGAACATTTTATTGATTTTTAAAACAATTGTAAGTATCTTAGAAAGGCAATAGAAAAAGTAACCTCAATAATACAATTCCAGACTTCTATGTCTTAATGATAGACATCTTACTTAATACAGTAGAAAGAAAAGCACAGAGACAGAAATCAACCTGCAAATGAATTGTGTAGTTAAGAATACAATAAAATTAAAAAGAAAAGAACAGCCTTGAAGCAGATATTGTTTTACTTATAAGTGGTCTTATATCAGTCCCCTTTTCTTTGCCTTGCAAATCAATGTGAGAATACCTACTTGGTTCTTGGTTTAGAGCTTCTTCTTCATTTTCTAAAAATAAATTTTCTTCAGCCAATTTCTTCATCTGGCAGTCAGCCCTTATAAAACTGTAAACATTTTTTTAATTGAAGATTTAATTATTTCAAAACATATAACTCCTCTCCAAAGAGCATGTTCATTTTAGCAACTGGTATATTCAGCATGCTAGCAGAAATTAAACAACTGGAGAAGGTAGCAAAGACAAGAACTATGCTAGGCATACTTACCATGATTTCTTTTTTTTCTCTTCCTCACTTTTTAAACAGGAATGAAAAATTCAGTGTTTGAAGTGACTGGGAAAGGTGCTAAAAGCACAATAATGTTAACACCATTAGTCTGAATATATTTTGACTGCTCTTAAGGAAAACGAATCACATTAATAATTTAGCACTACGAACACAAATAACAAGAAAAATGCTTCATAATCGCCTAAAATAATATTGATTGAGTTCCAGTATGTTCACTTTTTTACAGCCAGTTGGATAAAAGTGATAGTTTCCTACAATGGTGCCATTTCCTACCACACAAAGCATCTGGTACAGTGCCTAGTACACAGCAGTTAGTGAAGTGTAAGCTCTTCTGCATACTGGTGCACCTATAAGAACTCCCAGTGACTGGCCGCCATGCTCTCTTTGCCATGTTTTGAACAAGAAAATGCATGTGGTTAAAATCAGGGTAAAGACATTGGAAAGTGTGGTGGTGTAGCCATTGAAGGTATGTAGAAAGATATGGGGAATCTAGGTAAATAGTCTACTAGATTATGGAGGGCAAAGTGACCAACAGAAAATGGAAAACAAAAGAGAAAGAAGTAGTAGAATGGGGATCATGGAGACAGTAGGCAGGGGCATAAAGGGGTTGAAAATGATCAAGATAGTCTATCCATATACCAATGCCCTGAAGCAAATGTGACAATGATGCTTTGCAAACACACACTAATTTTTTAAAAGGCAATAAAGAAGTAATAGTAGAGGAAGAAGAGATCGTTGCGCCATAGGAAAGATGAGGTACTTCCAAGGGTGGTCAAAGGTTAGGGGAAGGACACAATCCTCAGGACTCATATTTCCTGATCTCGTAATACACCAAATAAGTCATGACACTCTGCTATTCTAGCCATCTGCTACCTGCAGTCACTTTCTGAATAGGACAGCCCAGTGAGATTTCACATGAACAAATCTCCAGTTTTGTGTTACATGATATTGCAACCTAGCCACACAGACTGAAGAAGTTATGCGCCTGATCCAAAAGCAGTTACACTTGAGCAAAAAACAGCAGTTTATAGAAGAGTACCAAGACAGCTTGGCCCATTGAGGGAGTTTTGTTTTGGATGATGGCCCTATTCTAAATACCATCACAGTTTACACTTGAGGTAAAGCCATTACCTTACCTGGGGATGTAAACCTCTGAGCACCATGGAAGGGTCAAAAGATAGTAGAGTAGCAACAAGCTGAAAGACACATGAAGAAAATGGTATAAAGCAGAATCTACAAGGTAAAGGAAAGCCAGAAAGTAGAGAGTGTACAGCATTTAACAGCAATAGAAACAGAGAGTCATGGCAGAAAGAAGCAAAAGCAGAAGGTAGAACCTGAATCAAGAGAACTATTTCCTACTAGAGCTGCTATTGGAACATTAAAAGTTTATAGTATCCTAAATGCATTCTTTTTCGCAATCAGTGAGGACGAATTGCGCAAGTACTACCGTCAGAGAAGAGACACTGCAATTCATGAAACTCAAGAGATGTATCCAGGGTATGGGGTCACAAATAACAGAAAATCCTACATAAAACAGACCTGAAAAAAAAAGATGTTTTAAATCTTGTGTACTAAGAGGGCCATAAGTAGGCCAGGCCCTGGTTGGTATGTCAAGGCCCCACCTCTCCTTCTCTGTGGTTCTCTGGTCTCTACCCTTCCTTGTCAGTAGACTTCCCTCTCAGGCTTCTGGCATGATGGGGGCAACAGCTCCCAGGGGAGAATGAAGAAACATTTCCCAGAAGCATTTCTTGTACTTGCGCGTAAACCGATCAATCTTTAATAAGAAGGATGAGACTGCCACCACTATGCAAGATCAATTAGGATTCAAGCCCTGTGGTCTAAAATGGGGCCATCCTTATCAAGGAGAATTGACGAATAAAATCTAGATTCCATTATAAAGAGAGAGACAGAAACACATGATGAGTGAGCCATCAACATAAGGTTACCTCCTATTTTATTTCTCCCACTAACAAAGTTTATAACAACAAAGTCTGTAATTAGAATACCTCTGCTTTATTACAACATATCTGGGCCAGAGATGTAGTGCAGTGGTAGATAATTTACCTAGCATGCAGGAGGCCTTGGGTTTAACACCCAAAACCATTAAAAACTAAAATGACGGCATATCAATCTCCAATGATTTATCCATTGTCCTCATATTACTAATGTATAGCATTTAAAGGCAATAAACTGCTAACTAATTTATTAATCAAATATCAGCTGAGTGCCTACTCTACACCAGGCACCACGCTAGGTAATGGAAATAAACAGTATACACTCCTTTTTCCCTTATAGTCCAGCAATACTTTTCTTAGTCTGCTTCCAAAAGGACTGATAACTTTTCTGTTCTTGCTGGGAGGTATAGGGGATTCTTATTCACTATGGTATATCCAGAGCCAAATACATGGTTGATACTTGTTAATTGTTAAAAGGATGAGAAAAACAGAAAAATAACAAGGTGCATGGAGAAGATGAGAAGCCAAGAGACATGTCCTGTTACTACAAAGTAATGAGCCTAACTTGGTCCTAAAATGGAAAAAAAAAAATTTTCCTATGGATTTGTGATCCAGCTACATCCTGTGTTCCTTTAAGTACAGCCAAGTCAAGGCTTTCAATCAGGAATACGGTAATGGATCAAAGGATGAGCACTTCAGTGCAAGTAAAGGTTTCTCCATAAGGGATACATAGCTGCCTTTGTATAACATCAGAACATGAATGAAATGGCTGGTACTGATGAGACAGTATCTCAGTTCAGCTTTTCAGTTTGAAGACATCAAGATTGGGCAAGAAATTATTTGCTCTACAGCAATTTGCACTATAAACAGGCAGACACCTCTATGATTGTTTCATAAGAAATCATGAAATGGTCCTAGGTATCCCCCAAAACACTCCTTAAAAATGCCTATGAAAATGTCCCCCAAACAGAACTACTGAATGAACTTCTTCTAATGACGATGTTATGTCCAATTCTAATTTTTATCATAAAAATAAGGCGAAAATTATAAGAAATAAGCAAAGAATTTTAATTATATTATAAACACAATTATCCTGGTTAATCAACTTACATACACATTTAGCATCTGTATAATATGCAGGTTTATAAATTTAGTTAATGAAGTATGATATCTGTTAATTTTCAAAAAAAATATGGAAACAGATATTTAGTTAGGAAAGCTTCATTGTTTGATTAGGAAAGACAGATTTAACCTAAGCAATTTTGATTTATAGCACCATCTCAGGAACAAAATTCATCATAAGTTCAGAAGTTCCTGTATTATGATTTTTGTTGTTGTTATTGTTTTCTTTTAATTGATACATAATAGTTATACATATTTATGGATATTATGATATTTTAATATATTATATAATGTATAATTTTCAGATAAGGGAAAGTAGTATATACATCTCTTCAAACATTTATCATTTCTTTGTGTTGGGAACATTCAATATACCCTTTCAACTTATTTTGAAATACACAAAAATTATTGTTAATGATGGGCACCCTATTGAGTTAATTACACTTATTATCCAATTTTTTATTATGTTTTGAGTTTAAAATAAAGTGTTTTGGACTGGAGATTTAGCTCAGTGGTTAGAGTACTTGCCTAGCAAGCACAAGACCCTGAGTTCGATCCCTGGCACAAAAATAAGTTAATTAATTAATTAAAACAAAGTTTTAGAATAAACCAACACAACAAATAATTAAAAACAAGAAAACTAACTTGTTGGAAGCCCTTGATTTTATAACAAAAATGATTTAGTTGTGTATTGAATGCCCCTTTCCCTTCTATCCCCTTCAGCCCTTCCATCCTCCCACATTGCCTTGCTGCCCCTTCTGCACATCCCCGCTTCACTTCAGGTAACAGAATGTGATAAAACACTCCTGACCAACATTCTCTTTGGCATCCCTGCTGATTTAGTATATCCCTTCTCCTTTGCCAACTCACTGATTGAAGCCCCCTCATATAATAGTAGACAGCTCTATTCGGTAGTAGTTCTCTCCTTTCAAGAAGAGGTATAGAATTCCCTAAATCACTTCTCTCAATGGAAAAAAAAAAAAAAAAGACTGAAAATTCTGGTCCTAATTTTGAAAGTGAAAAGCACCTCTGAAGCCTGAAATTAATGCCTTCTCTAGTGCTTCTTCTTTCCTTTCTGTCCTTTCTTCTCTTTGTTCACTTATTCAACAATTTTCTCATTGTTAAATATGCCAGGTACTATTCAAAGCACAAGAACAATGAACACGACAGTCAAAAATCCCTGCTCTCATGGAATGTACATTCTATTAGAGTACACAGGCATTAAACAGGTTACATACACACACACACACAAAAAAAAACAAATATACACACACATTATATTCTACATGGTAATATGTGCTAAGAAGAAAAAAATAAGGCAATATAAAATGTGGGGAGAGGGGTGTGTGTCAGGATAAGAAATTTTGGAAAGTTAAATAGGATGATTTACCTGAATAAACACCTGACAGAGATGAGAAGAAAGTCAAGAAGTTGTTTCGGAGAAGAGATGTTCAAAAAAAAAGGAAAGGGGAAGTTATGATACTTCTTAAAAGGCAATTCCTTGCTCCATGTCTTAGTCATATTCCTAGCACTGGGACAAAATACCCAACACCTGCAATTTAGAGGAGAGACATTTTGGGTCACAGTTTCAGTGGGTTCAGTCCATGGTTCACTGGCTCCAAGATAGAAACAACCCGATGGAAGGGTAGAGTGGAGAATAGCTGCTCACATCATGACATCCAGGAAACAGAGAGAGAATGAAGTAGCCAAGGATGGGAATGGGAATGCATCCTTCCAGGTCATGACCCCAGTGACTCACCCCTTCCAACCAGGCCCAACCTCCTAACATGAGATTCTTGAAGGATGCTTTAGATCTAAACCATAACACCTTCCTAAATTTGAGAGCTGTGGTTAAAATAAACAAGTAACTTTCTAACATGTAGTAAAATGCTTCCCTAAACTACAGTGACCTAGGCCCATCCAAATTTCTACTAGAGTAATGGTAACTCTTCAAAGTGTACATCAAAAGGAGCCATCTCTGCCTTCCAAAACACCTGCACAGCCAAGCACTCCATCTAATAATAGACAGCTCTATTTGACTGTGGTTTCCTCCATCTTCCTGTCTGGCACTCTGTATTAACTGTTAACATTCAAGTAACGTTTTTTAGCCTGTAGTTTCCTCTGTCACATATAGGTCATGTGCTGCAGAGAGTTGTCAATTAGACAAAGACCCTAATTTCCCACTTTTTCAAAGATGAAGTAAGTATCCAAATGAAGAACTTTGTATTCCATGAAAAGTACTAATTAAATTGGGCCAGGAAGTTTCTCCAGAATGAAAGAACTCATCTGCCCCTCAAACATAACTTGACAAAATGCTTCTGTGGTTGTAGCTTAGTCATTAATACAAATTAATAATAGCACATATAATTTTGTATATTCTTTGCTGAAACAGTTATCATCATAGTGAATAGTATATATGCAAGAAAAATGTCAAGTGTGGATCACATATCAGTATTGGAACAAATGGTATGTGTCTAAGGATAGTATAGTAATGAATTGTTTATAAATATCCCTCACTAGGGGAAGTATCTGTTGACATGAAAGTATTTACTTTTTTTTAAATGCCTTCAGTTATAAAATTAAATGCTCTGATAAACTCTCAAGTGTTATAATGGCAATATCAATTTTCAATAAAGCTTTTGCCAAATTATTAAAAATATAAGTAACTCTCACTCACCCAATATACCCAAAACACCTTTCTGATTGGAGATTTAGCCAATTTACAAGGATTTTTCCCTTGAAAAAAATACCACTTTTAATTTTTATTTCCTTCTCCAATAAACATGTGGGAGTAATAGTCTGTAACAAAATGTTTAAACAGTTGATTGTGTTCTCCGCCAACCACAGAACTTCTATCTCTAATTATCTCATGGCAATCAAATGCAAAATCACCAGACTAAATGAAGAGGAGAGTACATATTTAACTCTGAGGTAAATTTAGCAATGTATAATCAAATCCTACATAATTAATCTAAGAATAGAAAATTAAATCATATACCTTGTCCAAGATCACAGAAGAGACCCTGACAAAGCAGAATATACCTGGGAGAAGGAAGAGAAAAGTTCCAGTTAACTGGGCCAACCATACATTGATAGTCTTTATTTTCACTTTACGATTTTATGTTTCATGTTTCCAAGCAAAGAGAAGATGGTCCTAACCTCCAACTGCTTCTCTAATGAGTACCACCGCACAGATATAAACTGCATTGCTTCAACCTATATCATGTCTCAAAAAGGTGCCACACTGTCTGCTCAAAGGCACTGAAATAAAATGAAAACACAAATATATTCCAAGGCACGACATTGCAAAGGGATGAAATGAAACCACGGCTTCACTAGTATATGGATTAATGTTGCCTTTTGCTGTCAATTCCGGCAAACACTACATCAAATTTTTATCTAGGGCTGATTCATGTTATAATGTTCGCTCTCAGATTTTTGTCTCCGGAAAGCCTATTCCAGTTTATTAAGCTGAATAGACAAGAGTTATGCATAACCTCAGAAAAGCTAAAGGGCATTACATTTACTGGTATGGATCAACGGTCAAATAGTTAATTATTTTCCTCGCAGCAAAGAAAGAAGATTTCTCCGTATGAAGATTTTTACCCCATATACAGTACTTTTTGGGAATGTGCAATAATTTCCATCATTTGGTTTTTTAAAAAACCATTGCAATGCACCACTTAAAAACAGACATTGTACTTACTTAGCAAACACAAGGCCCTGAGTTTGATCCCCAGCACCGAAAAAAAAAAAAAAAGGCTTTGTAAAGGTTTATTAAATTATTTTTAACATTTCTAAAATTCTGTAAGAGGACAGATATAGTTGACTTAAGAATAAATCCAAAATCCTGAGAATTTGAATCATTAAACATGCATACATAATACCCAGACATGTCCTCAAAATGTTGGGTTTAAAGAGAAGAGGCTGTGATTCCTAGAGACAAACGTAAAAATCAAAACACTGTCTTTTATCTGAAGGACAGACTACCGGGAGCTTCGACTTAAGGGATTCCAAAACAGCATAAATCAGCCAGGCAAGATGGAACCAACTGACCTACCTGTCAAGACCAGAGCAGGAGGTACGGATGAGGTCCAGAGCAGAAGGACAGAAGGAGACACACAGGGCCCCAAGGCATGCTGCAGTAATTGCACTGTCACCCTGCTGGGCTACAATGGCAAGATGGAGCTCAGGGAGATGGTGAAAGATGTTAGTTGCTCATCCATTTAAATTCTAAGAAGTAGCCAAATAGTTCAGCCCTATGCCTGGCTCGGTATTACCAAGGAACATCATGCTTTATATCGACATCCTGGGTTAAATCTCCCCAGAAAATAATCCAAGTTGCAGCTCACAGAAGCAAAATAGGCTTTTAGAAATTTAGAACCTAGCTGTAAACTGTCAAAAAGTAAAAACTTAAATATATATTCAAATACATGAAATTTAAATATGTATCTCATATCGGGTTTGTGTTTAGTTTGATGGTGTTTCTAGCAGTTAATGGTGCAGACAGTCCTTCAGCAAAGCATTTTTGCTACCTTTCCACTAGGAGGAGCTATAGGAATACAAGGATCAAGATTAAAAATGCCAGAGCTCTACTTTTCAGAATATAGTTTATGAGAAGTATGCCTTCCAATTTCCTTCATGAACGCGCTGTTCAGCACTACTGTGGAACTCCACAAGTACATTCCAGTTCATTTCAACCAGTACCATTTGAGCACCTACTATGAGCAAGACTCACATAAGGATAAATGCTCTAGCCCTCTCTCCAGTGGGTCATAAATTAGTCATAAGGAGTGGAGGAAGGAGGGACAAGTGAATAAACCTCTTCATAGCTACCTATATTATATAGTGTGATGAACTGTATGACAAATGTGACAATAAAGTGATATTGTATTGACACCTAGGATAAATCATACTTGGGTCAGGGAAGAAGCCAGAATTAGGAAATAGTATTGTGGACAGTCTTAGTAGGGCTTACTGCAGTGAACGAAGGAATAGAAATCATTCAGGAATTTAGGCCTACATTGGATGGGTGGTTTTGAATGCCCAAAACGGGAACAGATGGTTGTCAGCTTAGAAGGCTTCCATGTGCAGGCACCCAGCTCCAGTGGATACATTGAGAGGCCCGTTGTCCCAAGCAAAGCTGGTCTTCCCGGTGTCAAAGGAAAACTGTAATTTATATGATGTTTAATTTTATGTGTCAACTTGAAGGGTGTTTTTGAGAACTTGTTTGGCGGTTCTAGTGTACTCTCGTACAGCCTTGACCAAAGAATATTCCTCCTTTATCAGGAAAGCTGTCTGCTTGACAAAGTGCTTAGTTTCAGGAATGAATGGTGAGGGAGGAAGGGACACCCAGTTAGCCAGTCGGCTCGGACAGATCAACCCCGATGCCTCACAGGGTGACAGATGTCACAGCCAGATGGCCCTCGCGTCTTGGAGGATGTTTTTGGAACAGATTACCATTCACATCAGCAAACTTTGGGTGATACACATTGTCCTCCATGATATGGGCAGGCCCCATCCATCTGAATATAACATCCAGGCCTGAATATAACAAGAAGACGGCTTGCCAGAGCAAGAATATATTAGTAAGTTGTCATTATTATAACCAAAACAACGCACACAATTTAAAGGAAGAGAGATTTATTTTGTCTTAGAATTTCAGAGTTTTCAGCCCACTGTCAGCTGGCTGGAAAGTCGAAACATCGTGGGAAGCAGAGAGCAGGACAGAGGGACAGTGTGGTTGACTTGTGATTTAAATTATGCTCTACCACTCTTGGAAAACTAAGATAAACAGAGCCATTGGGAAATTTTCCCTAAAGTTCTGGGACAGTAGGCATTCTATAGTTATTTTCCCTGGATTATAACCACTAATGATTAAATGGGTTTATATATAGGCTTTAGCTAAAACAATAAAATAAAATGTAAGCCATAGGATGTAGGGGTATAGACAAATATATTAGCGACTATCTTCCAAATGCTAATTACTTCACAAACATGACCTTATCTAGGCAATGTAAGTCTTAATAATCTCGTATTACAGGCGTGCAAATATAAACTCAGAGAACTTGCCTAAATACAGTAAATAAATAGTTGAACTATGATGTGAACTCAAATTTGCCTGATTCCCAAAGCTCACTGTGGGTGTTTGTACCTGCTGCGCTCTATGATACTCCTAGGAACTGAGCTTCACCTAGTTGGAAAAATGATCATGCTTAATTAAAGAAGTATTTTTGTTTAGCTGGTGTTCTAGATAAGAAACAGTATAGTTACTGGACTCTATTATCATATACTACTTTTGTACACAAATTTGAACTGCATGCTCCATGCAAAAGAGTCATTGTGATAGTCAGGTTTCTTCAGAAAGCAGAAACAACAGGATGTATACATATATACAGAAAGAGATTTATTATATCAGTTGAATGGCATGATTGTGGAGGATGGCAAGTTCAAAATTTGGAGTGTGGGCTGGCTGGGCTTGAGACCAAGAAGACCTGATATTCCGGTTCTAGTGAGACAGCCAGAAGTCTGGAGACCCAAGAAAGCTGATGATGCAGTTGGTGTTTGAAGGTAGTCAGTTGGAGTATTCATTCTTTGTGCTGGAACGTTCATCTCTGCTTTATAAATAGGAAAAGGACTACTCTTTCAAAGGGTAATATCAATGGTCTGATTTATCCTTCTTGCATTTTTCCAGGAAAAGTGATATCAGCTTATAGATTTTTTTTCAATAATGGAAATGCTTCTGCATGAAAAAAGCTTAAATTCCCTCTTGTTTTGTCATAGATATGCAAAAGAAATAGATGCAATAAGTTCAACATTTTGTGTCTTCATTGTGCTGACATATCAGAGAATACATATTTTCTGAAGGAGAGAGAAATAGGGAGGAGCCAAAAGTAGTAATGGTGATTATGGATGTGATTATAAAGTTTCATAGCCATGAGGACTGTTCCTTTATTTAAAAATTGCATTTGGTTTCTTCCTACTTTTGTAGAGCCACTTTACTGATGCATGTTTGACATATTTAATGTCTCCATCTCAATGGGTTTGGGACAATTATATGCCCATGGGACCATCACTACCCTGAAGATCATAAATGTATCCATCATCTCCCAAGTATTGTTTCCACTACCTTTATTATTACTGTTTTGCAGGTTTTTGTTTTGTTTTGTTTTGCTTTTTGCTTTGAAGGTTTTTTTGTTTTTTGTTTTGTTTTTGTGGTGCGTACGCTTGACATAAGATCCTCCTACTTAACAAATTTAATGTACAACATACAATGTTGCCAAGGATAGACACTATGCTATATAGCGGAACTCCAGAATTTATTTCTTATGTAACTGAAACTTTGTACCCTCTAAACATCCATTGGAAGATAAAGTTCTGTTCTTTATATCAGGTACCTACTCATTTCTCTGCTTTTCTGGACAATATTTCTCCAAGTGTGAAATGCAGGTACATACTTCAGATTTACCTAGCCTCAAAGTTTACGGAGCTCCAATTATGATCTATTGAAATCAAATCTTAAAGGGTAGCCTTGAAATCCTAAATTTAGCAAACCACTCACGTGCTTCTAAGGAACTACAAAGTTGGATAATCACTACCCCAGACTGGAGTTGAGTTGACCGTAAAGCTAACAAATCTTTTGGGCCCCTAACCTACCCAGATCTCCTCCAAAATCCTTTACTTAATTTTTTTATTGATTTTTTTTTTTATTCTTTTCACAAACACCACTCCTCTGAACTGTATAAGTTTCAGGAACCACAATACCTAAATAGAATACTGCCCTGGATCTTGTGATAAAGTCAAACTCAAATCAGTTAAATTATTAGATGACAATAAGCCTTACCCTGCTCAATCTCCTCAGGATATTTGTATTTTAGTAACAATTTTCTGACTAAGATCTTCAAGATCAAAAGGAATAAATTCTCCAACAGAGGAAATGCTCAGAGGAAGCCCTCTTGGCACACCTCAAATCAAACTTGGTTGGTGTTATGGCTTGTATCTAGATGTCCCCCCAAAGCCTCATGCACTCATAGGTGTGACTTTAGGTCTGGGGTGTGTGAATATGGATTAGGGGTCTGTGACAACTGAATTGGTTTAGCATAGTTCTTGGTGTGGATAATGGAAAGTCCTACCCTCTGGCACCAATAGGCTTGTAGCCTAGATGGGATGTAAATGGAAAGATGGAAGGCAGGCTGCTGCTGCTTACTGCTTTCTGTCTGCCCTGCCATGGTCTGTTTCTCCTCTGCCATGCTGCTCTACCTTGGCACCAGCCGACGATGAACTTAAACCTCTACAACTGTGAGCTAAAATAAATGTTTCCTCTTTTAACATTGGACCTCAGGTATTTTGTCCCAGCAATGAGAAATAACTAGGACAGTTGGCAGCAGATCTTCTGCCTTCTTGTGAGGGAGGCCACAGACCTGTAGACACCAAATTTACTCACGGTGTAATTACGCCCTAATCTTGCACTACCTAAGTGACCTAGGTGAATTTCTGTCCTGTCGTAATCTTGTTTATCTTTGAGAACGGGATGCTTTTAGGCCAGAAGTTCCTTTTCAGCTGAGAAACTAGGGCAATATCTATCTTCACTAGGATTCTATCGACATGGTAAGTGACACCTCTGCCCTGTGACAACTGGCAGTTACCATGCCAAGGACCAGAAGGAACCCTAAAAGGAGACAAATGAAATAGTGACTGAATTTCTGGAAAATCTCTGCCCAGTCCCCCAGAATACATGAATATTCTTTCCCTTTATTAATTTATCCCTGTCTCCCATTTCTTTTTATCCTAGATCCTGTAACTGCCAATAAGAAGATTAAAAGTTGATTTATGAATCTATCTCCCAGTTGTCCTATTCTTGGCCAAGAATAAATGTTCCCTTGACTATTCAATAAGTGCTCAGTCTTATAATTGGTTGCACACTTACAGGATAGAAAAAGGACCCAGTTTAGCATCAAACATTGATAATAAAGGAAGTTCATGAAGGAAGTTCATGAATAGTGAGTGATTTGCAACTCTTATCTCTTCTTCCATCTTCTTCCATCTCCAACGCAAGCAAGAAGACTTAATGACATAATATTCTCAACTGGCAAGTTTGCCTGCAGCCAACTATTACTTCCTTAGAAAAGTAGAAGCCACGTTTAGCAGTATAAATTAGCTGGGTGAGAGGATGACCCATGTTCTAAACAAATGTCTCAGTGTGCGAAGGCACACTGACGTTAATTCAGACAAGTGAAACATACCAACTCACAAGTTAAACCCTTAATTAAGACGAATTTTGTCCTTGAAAGCTGAATAGAAAGAAATAAAGAAGATTGTGACATTTGTAAATTCCCATAGGGAAAAGTACCTCCAAGCCTATTGGTGTGAGTGATGTAAATAGGACATTTAAATAGCACATTCTAATGGAAACTCAGGATTTTCTTTGTATTGGGAAAATGTTAGGACTGGGAGAGAATGAGGACAAAACTAGCATTTTGGAATTGAAAATAATATGTTGTAATACTTCCAGGAAGGGAATTAATTTGAATTTGAAAAGTGAATTGTATGGAAACTTACTGCTATTACTCAGATTTTGAAATTGGGTTTGGGTTCCTGTTCACAGTGATAGAGAGCATGCCATGGTGACCAGGGTGGCCGAAGCATGTCCTTTGCTCTCTGAGCACCATGAAAGCACTCTAATATCTGAGATCTGCTAGAACAGTGCAAATCTAACCATCTCAGTTTGTATATGTCATACCGCTGTGCCTTATCACCTCACAGACCTTAAAAAATGAAATTACATTATTTTTGCTCTGCTTATTCTAAAGCACATCTACTTTTCCATATTCAAAAATAACATGACTGCACTGTTAAAAGAACTTTTGTTTTAAATTTTATTTCTATTAAGATGACAATCTCCAAACTGTGCTCCCTGGAACAATAGTATCTGGCAAAATATTACTAGATAATCCCCCTACCACACACACTTACAAATATTCCAAGAATCAGTGATTGCTATGGTTTAGATATGATTCGAGTGCATCCCCCAAGAGTTCATGTATTGAAATTTATTTGCCTCTAGGAGGTGCCAAAAGGATGTAAACGTAAGCTGACTATGGTGTTTAGAGGTAGGGCCTTTGGAAAATTCTTAGGATTAGAAATGGCCATCAGATTGAAACCCTCATAATTGAGTACTGGTGCCTTTCTAAGATAAAGACCAGATGAGAGTCACACAAGCACTCCTTGTCTCTGTCATTAACAAGATGTCATTAACCAGATGTGGGCCCTGAACCTCCAGAACTCAGAACAAAATATACCTGTTGTTTTATTTTATGAAGTTACCAGCTTCAGGTATTTCACTGTAATAATGAAAGGGAGACTAATACAATGATCAATATGTTTAAGAAAGAGAACATAATGTAGCCCAATCTAGGAGAATCATATTTCACATTAGTATAAGGAACATTATAATAATGTATATGGTAAAGGAATCTATTTAGCTTCATTTAACATAGGGCTTTTTGCTCTAAAATCCCTTTACACTCACTCCTCTGGGTTTGCAATTTAGCATTTGGATGATTTGCTATTTATCCCCTGGTACAATACATAATAATTCCACACGGCAGAGAAATATCCCTTGGTGCAACATCTAGCAACTCCTCAGGGTAGAGAAATGCTCCAAACTCCTCCTCCAGCCGCATGGAGCTCACCTAAGACTGCTTCAGCATCTACATTTCTATGCACAGACTCCTCCCCATGCTCAACTTCACACATCCACATGACAAGTGGATGCAGTTGTTTAACAGCCTGAAGTCAGAAAACAGAGATTGTTTCTCTGTGGGAAAGAAACTCTATAGGAGAGGGTTTAAGAAAAGGCAAATCATTTAATTTGTGTTAAAAATAGATATATAAAGAAAGTTTGAGAATCATAGATGGGTCAGGATACGGATTCTATGGTGCAAATACCCATTATCCTGCTTCTTCTGATACAATCATATAAATGTTACAGCTTTCAGGTATTAAAAAATAAGGTGGGAGGACAAGCCAACCTTCCAGTTTCTAAGCAGAGGTAAAAGACATGCTCTGGGAAACCAAATGGAAAATATTGAACAGTAAGTAATCTGCCCTTTACCATTTATTACAGACAACCAGTAGTATCATACTTACTTTGCATCTGTTGTTACTCATTAATTTTCCAAACTCAAACCCTTGAACTTTTGGTTCAACAATCTTGATATGGATTCAACCTTTGGACTTGGTAGAGGTTAAATACTTTTACCTTAGATGCTTGGCACAACAAGTGATCTGATTTTTGAATTGTTTTTAAATTTTGGAATATTTGCACATACATAGTAAGATATTTTGGGAATGGGACCCAAGCGTAAACAAAAAATTTATGTTTCATATATACTTTATACACATAGCCTGAAGGTAATTTTATATGCTATCCTTAGTTTTATGTGTGAAGCAATTTCATGGTATGGAATTTTCCACTTGTAGCATTATTAATCAGTGCTCAAAAAGTTTCAGAATTGGAGCATTTTGGAGATCAGAGTTTAAGATCAGGAATTTTTGACCTGTACAGCGGTACCTCACTTCACAAACTTCATTCATTCTGTGATTCTGGTGGCAAACTGAATTGGTCACAGACAGAATCAAGTGTTCCCATAATGTTCAAAGTAAATAAAGTTAATCCATTCTGAATCACATGTATTTTTAATCACAAAAATAGAAAACAAAGTACAGTGCAGCACAGTATGAAGAGAGAGAACACTGGCCTTGTGTGAGGGGACTTCTGGCGTGGAGGATAGGAAGGTGGGTAGGGAGGAGGTCACTGTTTGGAGGGACAGTCCTCCACAAGGACATCGGGGGGCCCTCCTTCAGGGGTTTCCTCTCTTTGTCTCTTAGCAGACGGGTCAATTTTAAAGAAAAAAATCTATCTAATGTCACTTGTTTTATCCTGCACTCCATAACCCTCTGGAAATGAGAGACGACGTTATAGTTCATCAGATTCAACACTGTTCATTACAGTTATGTTGGGGTGCTGCTTCGCAAAGAAATCCTGGCGCTCATTCTATTTTTCCATAATGGGTTTTGTCACATCACTGCTACCCTCCTCCCTGTCTTCCCCTCCCTCAGTGGATGCTCCTCAACAAGCACCTTCTGCTGCTAGCTCTGGAGTTCGGCAAGTTCTTCCATCATCAGCTCCTCCTTACGGTCCTCGACAAGCTCCTCTGTGTCTACACCGTGGACATCCAGACCCTCACTCTTGCCCATGAACAAGTCTCCTCCAATATCTGTCCAGCAGACTCTTCAATGTCACATTAAGTGACACATTCTGGCCACGGTTTCCTGCAGGCTGTTTAGGGTCCAGTATGTAACATCTTCCCAGCCTTTGTCAATGAGGTTGATGCAGTAGAAGACATTTGAAATGTTTCTTGCAGAAATCTTTCAGAATTCAAGGACAGCTCTTCAGTGACATTAAAACACCTGACGAAGAGCACCTTTGTGTACAGCTTCTTGAAGTTGCAGATC
Source organism: Hystrix cristata (assembly GCA_004026905.1). Classification (NCBI taxonomy): domain Eukaryota; kingdom Metazoa; phylum Chordata; class Mammalia; order Rodentia; family Hystricidae; genus Hystrix; species Hystrix cristata. Next base: position 49,517 of record PVJO010009316.1, read on the forward strand.
ACTTGCTGGCCCATGGGCTGCGAAGAAGCGCTGGGGCAGGGGGTGGGGAGCTTGACCTTTCTGAAGTCATACTCAGCATCTTTATCATCCGCCAGGGCTGGAGGGTGTGCCGGGGTTCTGTCCACGCGAAGAAGGTGCCTTTCAGGCAGTTGGTTGTCAGAAGGATGTTTCTCAACGGTGGGTGCAAACACCTCGCGCAGCCATTCCATGAACGATTGCCTTGAGACCCAGCCTTTCGCACTGGCCCTCCACACGCCAGGCAGGCTGGCCTTGTCCACGTTCTGTTCCTTGACTCCCTGCAGGGTCTGGGAACGGTGCACCAGCAGCAGCTTAACCTTCAGGTCAGCGCTTGTGTGCACACACAGCAAAAGCGTCAATTCATCCTTCAGGGGCTTGTGCCCAGCAGCGCCTTTTCCTCCCGCGTGATCTGAGTTCTGTTTGGCATCTTCTTCCAGAAGGGCCCCATTTCATCACGCTGAACACTTGCTGAGCGACGCATCCTTCTGCCTTCATGAATTCCATTTCTTTCTTTCTTGTGGGCTTCTGCAGCAGCCTTGTCAGAACTGGAAGCCTCACCATGTCTTATCACACTGTGGATGCCACTTCTCTTATAGAATTTATCAAACCGCCCTCTACTGGCTTTAAATTCATCACTTATTACACTTGTGGAGGGGTTTTCTTACAGTAAATTACTGTGCAATTTCCTGGCTTTTTCACAGGTCACAGCTGCACTAATGCTGTCATCTGCCAGCTGTTTCTCATTAAACCACACTAACAGAAGTTTTCCCACCTCTTCCAGCACTTGTGTACTCCACTTGGTAAACATCATTACTCCTTTTCCCACATCAGCTCCTTTGAGGGTATCTTTATTCTTCAAAATAGTCAAGATTGTCAACTTCACCATCTTGTATTCTGAGGCCAGATCATTCACACAAATACCATACTTACGCTTCTGTACAATTTCCTTTTTCAATTCAATGTTATTTTCTTTAAAACCTTCTTACCATTCTTATTCTGCACTTTCTTGATACCTTCATTACCACTCTGCACATTCTTGTGACCTTCATTGCTGCTCTGCATGTTCTTTCTACCACCGTGCTTGCTCTGCACTGTCTTTGGAGCCGTGCTGGATTGAATAATACTGTACAGCACTGTACATGCTAAAAAGCACATCAAAAAAGCTTCACACCAAGTGCACACAGGTCTGTCTGTAACTGCGATCTCAACTAGACACAGCCACAACAACATGTCAGAGTGGGCAAGATGGCCATGGTCATATTTGTCACCCAATGCAGAATTAGCAAATGGAAACGAAATTTTGCCAAATGCTTCTGTTTGTGAACTGAATTTTTCACAAACAGAAGCGTTCGTGAACCGAGGTATTACTGTATATGCATATGCTTTTCTAAATTCTTTAACTTCAACAAAACCTCTATGTAATTTGACTTGACTCTCCAATCCTGCTTTTTTTTTTTAAACTTATTTTCTCTTTACAGGAAGTGATTCGTTTCAGTTCAAAACACAAGTACCTAAACCTCACCATTTCCCATTAGTGGCTATAAAGGCCAGGCCTTCCATCTCTATGTCTCATAACAAATTTCAAGGCAGAAATAAAGTATAAAGTGGCCAAAAATACTGTATCATACTACTACCATTTTGGTAATAACCCACCTAAAATTACAGGGTCAGGTTTGGAGAGAGGATTCTCGTGAACCACCTTGGAAGTTAAATCCGCAGAAGTTATAAAGTGATAATCTAGAGGTATCATGCCCTTATTCAGTCTGAGTACCATAGATGCCTGTGGATCTAATAGGTTCTTATAGAGAGCTTGCTAATCGATCTGTAAATTAATCTGCCAACTGAATAACACTATTTTTGAATACATACAGAAACTTTTATGGTTAACAATGAAAAGCATATCCATAATAATGAATTAATAGAAGCTACATGATATTATAACTGAAATGGCATGAAAGAATAGCTACTCTTCTTGATAGCAAGGATGAGGGCGACTAGTTCCAAGAAGTATATTGATACATACAAAAAGTCTTTATCCTTGAAAATGTTCAAAGTACTCTATTCTCTTGAGATAATGGCAAAAGTCAACTATTTAACAATGGATTATCTGATAGATTTGTAGACAACATATTATGCAAAATGTAGTAAAAGGTACTTTAGTCTTAGTATAATGTAAAATATAAGAAGTGAAATGTAATTTTATTTTAAAGAAACTAAGGATACAGGCTTCTATACAAAGCATGGTAAAAACTGCTGAGAGTATTATACAGTCACATAATCAAAAATCGTTTCCACAAACAAATGTGTTCAAGTTACTATGACAACTCAATGCCAAGTTTGGAATTTAGGCAACCAAAATCAATAAATTTTCTAATACTTTCCAAATATTATCTATTGCTAAAAACATCACTCATATGGAACCACTGTATTTCTATGTTAGTCTAGTTTTTCTATCTTTTTCTGATTATTTCCAAAGACTCTCTCATTAATCTAGTTTGTTATGATTTATTGTACATTTCTTTCTTGGGATGAAACCAACCACAATTGCAATAGCAGATTTACATATTGAAATTTGTAAATATCTAATTCTAGATTTCTATTCTGAACTCTTTTTTTTCTTTTATCAGCCCTGCTTTCTTTTAATGAAAAACTGAAAAAAAAAAACTACCTCGACTCTCCAAAGTGAATCAACCAGGGGAATTAAAGTAAAAGTGAGGAAAATGCAAAAGAATGGAGAAACTATCAAAACAACAAATTATAGTAAATGAAAGATCTCTGACTCTAGACTCACTCACATATACACAATTCAATCTGACACGAGAAGAGTGACCAAAAAATAAACAAACTTTGCATTCAGTAAGAATTTTTAAAGTACATATATATTGTGGTTACCACTGTAATTCACACTATGCATGAGTGTTAAACAGCGGCACATAGCTTTTTAGGACTTAGGCTCTTCTACTTGAAAACAAGTCTCTAAATATATTTCATCATTATACACTTTAGATTCACATGAAATTCCTAGCTCCATTATAACAAGCACTCCTCTAGACAGCAGCCCACTTATTTTTCTCCTGTGTGTTTTCCTTCCTGCTGATCCTTTCTTGTTAAAGCAAATTCAAGCCAAAAAAAATAGTTTATGAAGAAAGGAAACTAACTGCTTTCTTAAGTTATAAAGGTTAAAATGTTTCTATGAAACATTCTTCCTAGTAGCTTTGTAAGGAACACTTTTCTCCAAAACTCTATGACAGATGGCACAGCATGAAACAATATATTTTTATATTTCCTAAATAAAAATTACTAATTTGACTTATTAATATGGATTCTCTTGAGATGGAGCTAAGAGTTCCTGCAGATTTATCAGGTTCTTATTATATTTTAACAATGTCTACTTTTATACCAGAAACAACTATGCCAGTCATCCATTTGCAAATATTGTTGAAGAAAATTAAAAACCTTACCTTTATATACTTTGGATAGCTTTTAAAAGTGGAGTATTTTCTGTGACTCATCATAAAATTCTTCAGAGTTATTTATATGGCATAACCTATGAAAGAGAGAGCAGATGACTTCCCCAGAGCAGCTTCCAAGTAATAAAATCACCAAGTATTAGAACTGGAAGAACCCTCAGAGACTTGTACTATCTAATTCTTTCATATTAAAGCTAAAATCCAAAGGCTCAAAGAGGTCAAACAACTTCACAATGGTCACAAAGCTATTTATCAACAGAGACAAAACTAACAGACAAGTTTTCTGACAATGTGTGCAGTGTTATTTGCATTAATTCCACCTTCCACCAAGAGTCCCTTCTCTCTAGAGAGATTATTCTATGGAACAATCACTGATACTCAGAAGTTTAAATTATGACTGAAGGGTCCTTAAGAATCCCAAATGTTACCTTATTCACTGGCACAGTGAGAGAAGGCTCTGTGATGAGTGACTGCTCACCAGATAGCCCAAGCAAGAGACAGGAGACACTATCTGTCATGAGAATCTAGTGTCAGTTCCATTCAGCAAAAGACCACCAAGGACATACATGCAGTCAAACAAATTGAAGCTACCACTTGTTTCAGTAATGGACAATATCAAGGATATTAGGATATATTAAAGAATTTGGGATTATGTTGTGTGACTTTGTGGAGGGTCAAAGCAAACAGAGGTTTCCTCTAGATTGGGTGCTGTCGGAAAATGGGAGCAAGTCTATGACTGGGTATTTCAATGAAAAGAGGGCAGTTGAGGTTAAAGTACAATTGGTGAACAGTAATGATCATTTATTTCAACTGAAAAACACAGAGGTGTTTGATATTGCTGCACAGTGACCTTGCTTTTGTCTCATTCCATCCTGTCTCACAGTGAGACATCATGGTCTCGGTATTTACATTCTGTGACGTTCTCCAACAAGAGAAAAGGACCTAATTGTGGGTGACAGTCCAGCATGTAGTAACACAAAGAAGACCTAGTTATGGGTATTAGACTAGTTCTTAGATAGCAGACGTAACTTCATTGAATTTCTCTGTGGTGATTCACCGGACCGGGAAGATGAACAAACCCATGATTACTAGGTGCCAATCTTTCCTGGCTCTCAAATAGAGTGCCTAAGAAAATTGGAAATCCTCTTTTATGAAATCAAATAACCAGATCAAAGCAGTACAAAGCAGCATTTACTATCTACTCATGTCATTTACTATCTAATCAAGTCACTTTGACACTTTTATGAGTCCAATTTGTATCCTGGCACTAATTCTTGAGAACTATGTGACTTGATAGATATATGACTCCGACATCCCCAGTGCCATCAAGGATTGAATAAGGTAATGTAATTTGTCTTAAGAGACACACAGTTGAGCCATCTCCAAATGTTTTCTCTTTCATAGTTTTTGAGACCAAAGAAATTTCCCTTCTCAAGTCTCTTTTCTGCAATCCAGAAGCATTTAAAACAAGCACTTCATGGGCCTCATCATTTATGCATCATCTTGGCTTATACAATAGAGCAATTAGATTAACCTTCCAAACTATAGTAAAACTTTACCTCTGATTCAGGTTCACACTGAAAGGATATTGGCTGTCAATTTTTTATAGATAATTGAGAGAGAAAAGTTTACCATGTGGAGAGTATGGCGTGAAGAAAGGTAAGATTGAAATTAACGAATGTGTATGGGAGAGTCAAAGTATAAAATATTCAAACTTATTGAGCTTATTTTAAAATACCAATCCTAGAAATAAAATGAATTTTAATAGTATTGACAGGTGAAACAGATGAAACTTATCATTAAAGTCAACCCTCCAAAATGTTTGCTAGTCCAAGGGTGCGGCTCAGTGGTAAGAGCGCTTGCCTACCATGTATGAGGCCCTTGCATAGGCAAAAACAGTGAAATGCCTATGACCTACAAAGCTCCCCTTAACTAAGCATAAATTAGTTCTCTGACTTGACAGAATTAGAAGACAGAAGAGAGAGAGAAAGAGAGAGTTTCTGAGAATTTTAAAACCTCTTTTACAAAGGTTAGAGAGAAGCCTCCAGCCAGAAAGCAGGAAGGAACTGACATTTCCAGCAACAATTACTTAAAACAAAGAACCAGTCATTAACTTCTTGGATGGCTTTTGGTCACCTGAGTACCCTGAGGATCAGGAAATTTTAAAGTTTCAAAAATGTCTCCTGACATTTTTACTTAATAGACTCTTGTTTACCTTTCTAATAAAATTGCACAGTTTCTAATAACCAGTTTTGGACAGTCTTCTCCAGGTGCTTAACTACTAGTATTCTCAAACTTCAATTGTCCAGCCACCCATTTGAGAGGGGCACCCAGATGCATAAAACAGAATGACAATCTTCTGCAAGAAATTCTGTTTACATTACAAGTCAAAGTTCCTGAGATGCACACATTAATCTAACAAGAGAAGTACAGACCTGTTCCTCAGACAGAGTTTGAGGGAAATTATATTAAATGAGGAGATTGGAGTTGCTCTGTAAAGACCATTGTGATTCTCATACTATTTGACTTAACAATGACTTCAATGGGATATAGAGTAGGAGAAGAAATGAATGTCAAGGAAAACGTAATGTCAAGAGCCTTGTTAGCTCAGATGACTAGAACAACTCTAGAACATACTTGTAGATGCTATTGTTTCCTAGGCAAGTTGGCTGTCACATAGCCTCCCCACGACTCTCACAAATCCTTCCTATTGCACATAGGGAAAACAGCATGGACAAAACGGTATAATAAATTTGCGGTGTGAGAAATAGTGTAGAAATCTGCCTTATCCAGCTCATTATGCCATATGCCATATTTTACTGAAGACCTAACTGTCCTTCAGACAAAAGAATACAAAATACAGTATTTGCCTAATTTAGCTCCAAGCTGATGGCAAGTTGAATGCATGTAACCAGAGGATTCTCGTGGCCATGGGTGCCCGGGCAATTCTGCTCCTACCAATTGAGTTGTATGTCTGCCAAGTTATTATTCACTTATGATTATTCATGAGCTTGTTAATATTAACTGTAATTTGTATATTACATAAAATTGCAAAAAGAAAATAGTGAGATTCATTTCCACAAAAACTACATTGCTAATAAACATAGTGGCACACACTCGTAATCACAACTATTCAGATGGAGAGGCAGGGGGATCACGAGTTCAAGGGCAGCCTGGGCAACGGTGAGATCCTGTATCAAAATAAAAAAATAAAACAGGCCCGAGGAAGTACAGCAGTGGCAGAGCATTTGCCTACCAAGCGTAAGGCTCTGAGTTCAATCCCTATTACCACAAAAGACAAACAGAAAAAAAAAAAAAAAAAAAAAAAAAAAAAAAAAAAAAAAAAAAAAAAAAAAAAAAAAAAAAAAAAAAAAAAAAAAAAACTACATTGCAACTCAGTAATGGCAAGTTACAAGAAAGAAAAGGGAGGAAATGTCAAAGTAAATGCAACTGAAACGGATATGAAGGATTGATTAGCGGTAGGAGTCATAAACACCCAGGAAGAGTGTACACTGAAATTTGGTCATCATTTGTTATGGTCTGGATATGAAACGTCCCCCCAACTCTCATGTGCTGAAGACCTGATCCCCAATGTGTTAATGTTCAAAAGTAGGGCTTTGGGACAATGACAAATTATGAAAGCCTTAACTTCATCAGTGGACTAGTACACTGATGGATTCATAATTTGGAGGCATTACTGGGAAATGACGCAAACTTGGGGATGTGGCTTAGTTCAAGGGAGCGGGTCATGACGGAGTGAACTTGAGGACTATATTTTGCCCCCCACTCCTTTCCTGGCTCATTCTCTTTTTGCTTTCTGGCTGCCATGAGATAAGAACCTTTTCTCTGCAACACCCTACTGCTGCCATGATGTTTCTGCCTTGCCGTAGGCCTAAAAGTAATGGAGCCAGCTGACTGACCGTAGACCGAAACTTCTGGAACATGAGCCAAAATGAACGGTTCCTCCTTTAAATTGGTATTCTTAGGTATTTTGTCACAGCAACAGAAAGCTCAAACACAAGTCCTATTAAATCGGTGCTTTACTTTATATTGTGGATTCCGAGAGAAAACAAAACCATGAATGTACTGGTTCAGAAGAGCCAGCTATTCCATTTTGAAGAATTTTGCAAGACCGCTACTAAACACTGCCATTACCTATCAATAAGCGATACAAACTTAAATAAGTTATATTAAACATGAAGATATTAAATACTAAAGACTTATCACTTCCTAAATATTTTACTGCATTTTATAATTATGAATATTCTTCAGGTTACTTAAATTTATTCTATCTATATAGTATAAATATTGTATAATAGGGTGTTGCTATGTGTTTCTTTCTAATTCTAGTTACATTAGTAGCTTAAAAGCAGCCATAGTAAGAATATTTACACCATGGGAATCATTAAACATTTTATCAGCATACCACTAAACAAAAGTGAAATTGAGACCATACTTAACGAAAAAAAAACTTTTTTTTTTTTCTTTGCAGCACTGGGGGTTGAACCCAGGGCCTTTGCACTGAGCTATATCCCTAAACTTTTTATTCATTTTTATTTTGAGATAGGCTCTCACTAAGTTGCTAAATTGCCCAAGCTGGGCTCAAATTTACAATACTGCTGCAGGCTCCCAGAGTGGTAGGATTATATCAAAGAAAAAATTTTAACCATACAGCAGAAGATTGGCTAGTGCACACATGTATTCATGAGTTTTAAACTAAAATAAGAATACTAACATATGCATATATTTATTATCTCCATTTTAAATTTTTTCAGTTAGTATCCAACTACTGGTTCTGATTCAAGCTAAGGGCTACCATAGAAATTAAAAAGCTAGAATAAATTTTTATAACTTTCTGGGAAGTAATCTGGCAACATCCATGAAAATTTTAAAAATCCTTAACCCTTCCCTCAGAAACTTAGCTTCTGATACTAAATCTTAAGGATATCTTAAGAAAATCATAATTTACATAGCCAAACATATATAATAATATTCATCATAGTATTTACAATAACAACAAACAAGTAGATAACCTAAACATACAGCAGGAGGAAATGATTAAATCATAGTATATCTGTGTAATAGAATAGAATAGAATAAGGAAAATCATGTTTTAAGAATGTTTGATAATTAAGAAGAAAAGCACCAAATATTAGTAGTGTTTATCACTGAGTTGTGAAACTTAAATTCAGTATTTTATAAAAATCATTCATAGGCATTATTGAAATGTTAGAAAAACAAAGATAATAAAATATACAAAAAATCCATAATTACACAACATAAAGATATCTGTTTTAAATATTTTGTTGTTTATCCTCACAGATCTTTCACCATATGTGCTCATGCACACACACACACACACACACACACACACACACAGATATTTTAAATAAAAATATTATAAAAGTGCATATTATTTTGTAAAAATTTTCATAGTAAGTCTTACAATCTCTGTGGATAATTTTACCTTATTTTCTTTTTTTACAATCTAGAATATTTTCAATTTTTTAAAATAATGAATATAATATAGTTTATCTTCAAAGATGATCCCCAATAGAGTTCTCCTGTAACTGTTGGCTGGCCCTGTGACTCTGTTTAACCAAAGAATGAAGCAGAAGTGACAATGAGTGAGTTCCACAGCCTAAGACTTAGGAAAGTCGAGAAGATTCCATTTTTGTTTTGAGGACCTCTAAGCCATCAGGTAAATCCAGCTAGCCTTGTACAGAAACTAAGTTGAGAGGTTGTTTGGGCCGAGAAAGGCATTGTATAGAGAGAGGTATTACATAGACAGAAAAAAGACCCACCCTTTCCAATGTCCCAGCTGAGCCTAGCTCTGGCCATGTCCACCAAGGCATATGAGCAAAGTCATCTTGGACTCTCTAACCCAGTTAAGACCTTAGATAACTACAGCTCCAGCTAACATTACATGGAGCAAAAGTATCATTCATTTGGGGCCAAGTCATCCAGAAGGAGATGTTAAATGTTAAATGGTACTGATTAAAACACTATGGTTTAGCAATTTATTCAGCTGTAATAAATAACCAAAACAAAACATGTATTTTCCATATAATATGGAAAATCAATGCTATTTCTAAAGACAATATACCACACATGTGCACTTTTGTATATGCACACTTATATGCATGACTGATTTCCCTTCTAAATAAATGTGTTATCCAGTACATACTCTATTCCATACAATACACACCTATTTCAACAATTCAGTCTATGAATAGAAAAGAAAAATTGTTAGCATTGTCATTTATTCATTGAACATAAATCTAAAAACTGTACAAACGAATGTGGATTTTTTTTTTTTACACAAAGAAATTGAGACTCACGGGGAATAAGTGACTCATCCAAGATTACCAAAGTGACATGAGTAGTTGGTAGGTGAGTTAGCCCTTGAAACCAAGTTGCTAGTTACCAGGCCAATGCTCCTTCTTCTATACTGTATTGACTCCAAGAGAAAAGAAAAAAAAAAAAAAAAAAAAAACAAAAAACACCACTTTGTTTCAGACAATAGTGGAATGGAAAATACTTATTTACCAGAAGATAGAGGCAGTCTTCACTTTACTAAAAACCACAGAAATCATAAATCTTACAGAATAACCTGTCTTCAGGAATTTCTAGTCTGATAGATTCAGGCAGGCCAGAGAAGTTCACATATCTGGCAAGAATCTATGGATAAGCATTGAAAATATTATCACTTGAAGTTGGAGCCACATAACATAGCATCTATTTGCCTATCCACTCAGCATTATTCATTTAAATTTATGAGCTAGCTACAGACATGTGAACACAGCTGGAGATGGCTTGAGGGAAAGTGAAAATTGACACTGGCAGAAGAGAGTGGCAAAAGAGAAAAGAAAAAAATAAGAACATTGAAATAGGTTCTTATTTTATACTTCCGTACAAAAATATATAAGTACAATAAAATAATAAATAATAAAAATATATAAATTTCTACTTGTACTGTCTTGTGAGCCGTGAAACACCAAAGAAATATTTCTAAGCCAAATGAGTCTGATTCACTGCCAGGTAACCTTTGAACCCTACATACCAAGATACCTCTTTCACCTAACAGCCTCTTTACATTAAGTTAGTAAGGTACTCAGAGCTGAAACACACCTAATTTCACCTTTCCTTCTCCTTTTCTTCCCATGGGCAATACATAATGCTCATGTGTTAAATAAGCAATATTCCTTCATAGGACACAACTAGAGAAAAAAAGTCTTTCCAATGACAATGAAAAAGGGAGTCAGATTAGCTTTCCCAAAATTAGTATTTAAAAAATGTTTGGAACCGAGAAGAATTAAAAGTGGCAGAGTAAAGACTGGCAGCAAAATACAGCCTTTCTGGGACCTAAAGGATGGAAAATTATTTCATTCAATGGGCGCTCAAAAAGAAGCAGGAGTAACTGTCCTACTTTCAGACAAAGTGGACATCAAGCCAAAGCTGATCAGAAGAGACAAAGAAGGTCACTACATATTGGTTAAGGGAATAAGTCAACAGGAAGAGATAACAATTATAAATATATATGCTCTGAACACCAGCACACAGCTTCATGCACTACTGGACATAAAAAATCAGATAAAAAACAACACAATTATAGTTGGGGGAATGCAATATCCCACTATAAAAATAGATCAACTGGACAAAAAAAAATCAAAGTTGAAACTCAATAAATGGACTTAATAGATAACTACAGAGTGTTTCACCTAACAACTAGAATAGACATTCTTCTTAGGAGTACAGGAAAATTTCTCCAAAATAGGCCACATGCAACCCATAAAAGCGTGCTTAAATAAACCCCAAAGAATTGAAATTATTCCAGGCATACTATCAGATCATAATGCAATGAAACTAGAAATCAATAGCAAAAGAAAATATTGAAATTATGTAAACACATGCTGATCAAATAATACACACTTTAATAATCAATGGATCTGAGAAGAAATCAAGAAAGAAATTGGACATTTCTTAAAACCAAATAATTATGCCAGTACAACATACCAGAAAACTATGGGACACAAATGAAAACAGTCCTGAGAGGGAAGTTTATAGCTGTAAATGTCCACAGGAGATAAACAGACAGAGCATAATAAATAACTTAATGGTCATAGAAAAGCAAGAACAATACAAATCCAAAGCTACTGCAAGGAAGGAAATTATAAAGATTTGAGCAGAAATTAATGAACTTGAGACTAAAAAAATGCAAAGAATACATGAATAAACAGGTGGTTCTTCAAATGAATAAACAAAACAGACAAACCCTTAGCCAATCTTACCCACTCGAAAAACGAATGAGAAGATCCATATCAGTGTGATTAGAAATGAAAAAGGTGAAATTTCAATGAACACCACTGAAATCCAGAAGGTTATTAGTGATTACATTGAAAACCTGTATTCCAATAAATTGGAGAATCCAGAAGAAATGGATAGACTCCTAGGTACATATTAATTACCATAACTGAACCAAGAACATATAAAAACCCTGAATAATCCAATAACAAACAGTGAAATTGAAGTAATAAAAAAAAAACTGCCGAAGAAAAGCCCAGAACACAATAGATTCACTGCTGAACTCTCCAAGAACTTTGAAGATAATCTAACATCAATGATCCTCAAACTTTTTAAGGAAATTGAGAGGGAAGTACTGCCAAACTAATTCCTAGAAGCTAGCATTACCTCAATTCCAAAACCAGACAAGGAATCAACTAAAAAAGAAAACTAAAGGACAATCCCCTTAATAAATATGCATTCAAAGAACCTCAACAAGAAATTGGCAAGCAAGATGCAACAAATCAAAAAGATCACACATAATGACCAAATAGGCTTCATCCTGGTTATGCAAGATTGATTCAGCATACTCAAATCAATAAATGCAATACATCACATAAATAGAAAGAAGGACACAAATCACATGGTCACGTCAACTGGTGCAGAAAAATATATTAAAAAAATAAATCCATCATCCATTCATGATAAAGTATCAGAAAACAGTTCTAGAGGAAACTTACCTCAATCCGATAAAAGCCATTTGTGACAAAACTACTGCCAACATCATATTAAATGGATTGGTGATGAAAGTTTTCTTTCCAAACTCAGGAATAAGACAAGGATGTCTACTATCAACATTCCTATTCAATATAGTACTCAAAACATTAGCTGAGCAATCAGGCAACAGAAAGAAATAAAAAGGATACATACATGAAAGAAAGAAGTCAAACTATTCTCATTTGCAAATGACATAATCCTTTACATAGAAGACCTGAAAAATTCCACAAAAGATTTCTACAACTAATAAACAAATTCAGCAAGGTGTGATACAAAATCAACATACAAAAATCAATATTGTTCATGTGCACCAATAATGAACCGAGGAAGAAAGAAATTATGAAAACAATACCATTTGCAATAGCATCCATAAGTTATACACTTAGGAATTAACTAAGCCAGGGAAGTGAAAGACCTCTATAACAAAAACTGTAAAACTTAGTAAAAGGAGATTGTAGAGGACACCAAAATGGAAAGACATCCAATTTTCCTAGAAAATCAGAACAAATACAATCAAAATGGGCATATTCCAAAAACTGATATACACATTTAATGCAATCCCAGTCAAAATATCAAAAACATTCCTCACAGAACTAGAGAAAATAATCCTAAAATTCATATAGAACCAGAAGAGACCCAAAATGTCAAAAGCAATCCTGCACAACAAAAACAAAGCAAGAGGCATCACAATCCTAGATTTCAAGTTATATTACAAAGCTACTATGGTAAAAACACCATGGCACTGACATAAACACAGACATGCCCATCAACAGAATAGAATAGAGGATTTAGAAACAACCCCAGGCACATTTAGTCATCTGATCTTTGGGGAAGGGGCCAAAAACATACATTGGAGGAAAGACAGGCTCTTTAACAAAAGGTGCTGAGAAAATTGGCTATCCACATGTAGTACTCTCGCACTGTACTAAACTAAAATCACAATGGATCAAAGATCTAAATATTATAATATTAAGAAACATTTAATTTCCTGGAAGATAAAATAGATAAAACACTTGAACACATAGATGTAGGCAAGGACTTTGGAACACTATTGCAGGGTACTGCAATTGGGAAATAGCATCAAGAATCCATAAATGGAATTATATCAAATTTAAAAGCCTTTTACACAACAAAAGAAATCACCAATAGAATGAAGAGACAACCTACAGAATGGAGAAAAATTTTTGCCAGCTCTTCCTCAGACAGAGGACTAATACCTGGAATATATAAAGAACTCAAAAAAGTTACAATCCCCAGAGTAAAAGACCCAATCAAAAGCAGAGACAAGGTATTAAATAAAATAATTGAGACACACAAGTTCTCTTTCATGAGAAAGCCAAAATATAAATAATTTAAGAAGCAAAACAAAAGAAAGATTTTAGGAAACAAAGAGCTAGATCTTTTGCAAAAGGGAAGGAGACAAAAAGATGGAGCAGGGAGGGAGGTGAGTGAAGGGGACGAAAAATGAAATAAGTCGTGTTATGTATATGTACTAACTCCCCTCGATGAATGTAATCATCATGTACTTCAAACAAGTACTAGTAAAATTAAAAAAAAAGAAAAGAGATCAAGAGATGAGTGGAGGGGGCAGGGGAAGGAAGGGAAAGGGATGAAAAAGGGATTTAAAATATGTTATGTACAAGTACCAACTTCCCACAAGGAATGTAAACATATATTACACACATATACTAATAAAATAAATTTTTTAAAACTGTAAATGCCCAAAAGGGCAACTGAGATGAATAGGCACTTCTTAGAAGAGGAATTACTACTGGCCAATAAATACATTTAAAAATATTCATCATCTCTGGCTATTAGAGAAATACAAATTAAAGCAATACTGAGATTCCATCTCACTCCAGGGAGAATGGCTATCAAGAAATCAAATAACAAATGCCAGAGAGGCTGCAGGGTAAAAGGAACACTTCTGCATTGTTGATGGGAATATAAACTAGTATGACCACTATGCAAATAAATATGGAGATTCCTTCAAAAACTAAAAATCGAAATCCCATTTGATCCAGCTATTCCTTTCCTTGGTATCTTTCCAAAAGAGTCATATTACAGTGGTACATGAATGCCTGTGTCCACAGCAGGACAACTCATAAGAGCTAAATCTTGAAAGCAGCCTATAAGTCTATCAAGTGATAAATGGATAAAGAAAATATGTTATTTATACACAATGAAGTACTAGTCTGTTCTAAAGAAAGGTAAATTTGAGTCATTTGTAGGAAATGGATGCACCTGGAGAACACAGTGTTAAGTCAAATAAGTCAGATACAGAAGCCTAAATAGCACATGATTTCTCCTACATAAGATACACAAAGAATAAATAAAGAGCAAAACAAAAGATGGGTACAGTAAGGCTCCGCTTAACACTGCTCTAGCTAACACTGTTTTGGTAGTATGCATTTAAGTAAAAGTATGGCAAAATTTGGGATTTCACTGTCTTATAGCATGCGACATCTTGACTTGGTCATGCAGTTTCTCGACTTCATCATGTGACATCTTGACAGTCTCATGATGCATTTGTTGTCATTGCAATATATATCAGACCAGATCAACAGACGTATATGGCTGGAACTAAGCAAGGATGTTGACCCAAGAGACTCTATTGCTGATGTTGATGAAATTGTCAAGCTAGCTAATGAAACAAGGTTGGACAATAAAAACGCACAAGATACTGAAGAATTACTGTAAATAACTGGTCAAAGTTTTTCTTTTCTTTTCTTTTCTTTTCTTTTCTTTTTTTTTTTTAATTTACCAAGCGCATGTATTGGTACATTGTAGATATACATAATGATCACATTCATCAGGGTTAATTTTTACGTGTACATGATCGATCTTGGCTCCCCTCCTTCTTCACCCCTCCCTTCCACTCCCCTTCTCCTCCTTATTTACAATAGCTTTATTTACATTTTTCCATTTTTTTCCTCTTGCTGAAAGTTTTCCCAATGACCATCCAAAAGAATTAGAATAAATGCACAAAGATTATTAAAAAAGTGTTTCTGAAGATGAGGAGCAAAAGGAACTTTCAACAGATTTTCTTAAAAAACATTTAGTTACAGGTACAAATCCCCTATGATGAAAGATATCACTATGTACATCTAAAATGTCCCATTAAGATAAATTCTTTTGTTTAAAAAAAGTCTAGTGACTGTAGTAGAAATTATGGATCAGTTTACACAAAATGATTCAAACTTTCAAAGAAGTTCAACAGCAAGACGAAGTGTCATTGGTGCAATGTCTTGTTATTGACAATTGCTTGCTGAACAAAACCAGAAAAGACAAACATTAGATGGCTTCACTACCAAAAAAAAAAAAAAAAAACAAAAAAACTTCCAATAAAGAAGAGCCTTCCTTATCAAAAACATAAATTGTTTTCTTGAATTTTTTGGATTTTTATGAGCATATTAGGAATTTAAATTGTTATTAGCAATAAAAATGTATATAAGTAATGTAATGAAACAAAGAAAATTGGTAAATTTTCTTATTCTTTGTTCTGCTTCACCTACCACCACTATTTATGTGTTAAGATGACTTTGTTTAGTGCTGTTTCATTTCATGCTGGGACTTCTTAGAACGTACCCCCATGTTGAGTGGGGTCTTACTGTAATTAGAAACAGGGCAATAGATATTTTGCAAATGGAAAGGGGACCAAGAGATTGAAGGAGGAGGAGTTAGGGGAAGTTAAAGGGTTGAAAAAATGAATTGACTTGTCTTATGTACACATACCAACACCTCGTGATGAATGTTATCATTATGTAATGCAAACATGTACTAAAAAAAATAAGAAATTTCCAAAAGTATTTGAAACTGAAAAGAATGCTCCAGCTTCTGAAATTCAAAGGTGGACACCCATGTTGCCATACACATTCATACCTCACTGGTGCCAAGGCACTGACACCACCGTTGCTAGATTTCCTTGCTGCTGTAACTGTCTAATACTAATGGCATAAGAACTACACTGTTTCCAAAAGAAACTACAAAAAATAGCACATTGCTTAGAATAGAGAAAAGCAAGTTATTTGAATTAAATTTAGCAGTACAATGAATCTATTAAATTGCCTCACACTACCAGATAAAATCATGTAATTCAAACACCATGCCCATATCAGTCAGGTAATGTGGAAATTCTGCATTTCCTTTGGTGGAGTTCTGGTAATCATGTGGAAGGTGTGAGCTGAAGTTTCCTCACCTTTCTTGGCTTTTCCATCTGTGCAGAATTTGAATGGGAGCGCCAGCACAGAGCACTGTAGAATGTATTTATATTGACCTCTATCTATATGTCACGTCAGGTGTTTTTCAAACTTCTCAGAGCAAAGCTCTTCTAATTTTGCTCATTGCTGCATGAACTCTATTGGAGGGCAGCTACCCCTAACCTAAGAATTCCATGTTTGAGGTATTTTTGGGGTTATGTATATAGATACTTAAACTCAATGACGTTTTCTAGCTTTTCTCCAGAAACAAAAAGAAAATATTTTGACAGTGTGTGCTGCTCCTCTCTTTCCGAAAAATATTCTGTGTATTTCCTTTACCAATTGTTTACTTTATTTTGATAGAGATCTTTGAGTTTCTTATATTTCTTTCCTTTAAAAACAAAGGAAGTTTTCTAAGAAACTTCTGAATATTATAAAAACCCACAGAGAGTTTATGTGTATCAAATCCATCCCTGTATATATAAACAAGTGTACAAAAGCATTGGTTTCTCAAGAAGGAAACCACTTCCTACAAACAAAAAGTAATCAAGACTCAACATTTGCTTCATGGAATACACTTTGGTGAGAATACAAAATTTTTAAATTCACATAATTTGTAAAGACAATAAAAGGTGTAATTATGGAAAGCTGTACTGTCATACCTTAGAGAAGCAATTGAATGCAATCAAAGACATTGCACTTTACAACATTTCTAGTTGATTCAGTTTCTCCCTTCAAAAGAGAAAAATTATTCTTTCCCTTGCGCCTAGACCAAGATTTTAAATATAAAATCACATAATTTTGAGTTGGAAGAGCCACTGGAGTCTCTAAGTAGAGATAAAACTTTATAAATCTTTTCCCTAAATTTTCTTTAAAAAACAATTTGAGGTTGGGGGTTTACCTTGGTGCAAGAGCACTAGTCTGGCATGTATGAGGCCATGGGTTCAATCCCCAGTACTGCAAAAACAATATGATTTCTGTGAAAATTTAAGGGACTTGCAAATACAACCTAGAAGAACAAGAATGCTATTTCCATATAGGATAAATATTACAAGAAATAAAAAGTACAAACATCTCTGTGATGCACTTTGATGCTGACCCAGTGGGGCTGCATTTATGAGAAAGGGCAATGATATATGAACCATATTTGTAAGAGCCCACCATGAAAAGCCTCATCCCATGTGTAAGCACAAAACACTAATACATGAAAAAAAAAAAAAACCTTAAAAGAAATATATAAAGCTTACTTCAAAATCTAAAAGCATTGCATGTACATTTTCAGAGAAAAACAAAGTAGAACATTCCCTTGGTTTTTTTAGAGCAGTTCCCAATCACGGGGTTATGACATATCACTGTACGTCACAGATAAGTTTGGGGCTGTGATATAAATAATATGTTTTAATAATATTTTAAGAGGAAAGTTTTCAACTTATGTATTCACTTCTCTTTAATAATTTTAACCAGTTCCTGGGAATCCTCACTTGCCGTCATTTATGTTTTCTAAAGTGGAACAAAAAAGTCAAATTAAAATTTGTTCCAAGAGAGTCATTCATTTTACACATGAATGGATTCACTTATTCATTGATTCAACAAATGCTTCTGAATTTTCTAGAATGTTTCAGGCACTATCCCAAGTGCTGCAAATGGGCAGATGATTAAAGTAAGATCTCTGCACTTCGGAGAGCACATAGGACTAGTGTAGAAAGCAGACGTGCAAAGGAGTAAGTGAAATCTGAAGGGATGTAAATATGAGTACTACAGCTAAATACAAAGTACAGGTGTGGTGGTGCATGTTTGAGGCCAGCCTGGCCTACACAGTGATACCTTGTATACAAAAATGTTTTAAAAATAGATACAAACACTAAATCTGTTGGAAGATAGAAGAGGTAGAACTCTTTTTTTTATTATTATTATTTTTTATTTTTACCAAGAACATGTATTGGTACATTGTATACATAATGATCATAATCAGCATAGTTATTTTGTACCTGTACATGATGTTTCTTGGCTTTCACCCCTCTTCCCCTCACCGTCCTTCCATTCACCCACCCCTCTCTATTTGCAACAAGTTTATTTACACTTTTCCATTTTTTTCCCCTTTCATCTTACTTTTCTTTTAACCTTCTTCTTTATCCCCCTTTTCCCTATCTAGTTCTCCTCTCTTTTGAATACTATCTCTTTTTTTTTTTAAAACATAATATCTATTCTACCCCTTTGTCCTTATTTACACTTATGGTTTCTCATATCAGTGAAATAATTCGATGTGCACTAATAAGTGTCTGATTTATTTCACTTAATAGTATGTTCTCAAGGAACATCCATTTACATACAAATGACTCTAGTTTATCCTTTTTTATGGCGGTGTAGTACTCCATTGTGTAGAAAAACCACATCTTCTTTAGCCACTCATTAGTTGTTGGGCATTTAGGTTGTCTCCAAGACTGATCTATGACAAATTGTGCTGCTATGAACATGGTTGTGCATATATCATTGTGATATGATGATTTTAATTCTTCTGGGAAGATACCCAGCAGAGGAATAGCCGGGTCAAATGGAACCTCTAGTTGTTTTCTGAAGAATCTCCACAATGATTTGCACAGTGGTTGGACTAGTCTACATTCCCACCAACAGTGGAGGAGGGTTCCTTTTTCCCCGCAGCCCCGCCAGCACTTGTCATTGGTTGATTTCTTGATAATAGTTATTCTTTCTGGAGTGAGATGGTATCTTAGTGTTGTTTTGATCTACATCTCTCGAATGACCAATGATGTTGAACATTTTTTCATATATTTATTGCCATTTTTATTTCTTCATCTGAGAAATGTTTATTCATTTCAGATGCCCATTTTTGGATAGGGTCTTTAAATTTGGGGGGTTTGATTTTTTTGAGTTCTTTATATATTCTGGATGTTAGACCTTTGTCTGAGGGACAGCTGGCAAAAATTTTCTCCAGGTCTGTGATTTTTCACCCTACTCTATTAGTAATTTCTTTTGCCGTGCAAAAGCCTCTTAATAGGATGTGGTCCCAAGCATCAATTCTTTGAATTGTTTCCCGTGCAGTCTGAGTTTTATTCATAAATTTTTTTCCAACCCCTATGTCTTCGAGAGTTCTTCCTATTTTATTCTCTAGGAGATTTATTGTTTCTGTTTTTAATGTTTAGATCTTTGATCCACTTCGATCTTAGTTTAGTACATGGTGAGAGACATGTATCTAGTTTTAGTTTTTGGCATGTGGTAAGCCAATTTTTCCAGCACCATTTATTAAAGAGGCTATCTTTGTTTCAGTGAGGGTGTTTGGCTCCTTTGTCGAAGATGAGATATTTGAGTGTGTTTGGAGTTATTTCTGCATCTTCTAGCCTGTTCCATTGGTCCTCGGGTCTGTCTTCATGCCAGTACCATGCTGTTTTTATCACAGAAGCTTTATAATACAATTTCAAGTCGGGGACTGTGATGTCCCCTGCCTTATTCCTGTTGCCCAGAATTGTTTTTGTTATTCTTGGTCTTGTCTGGTTCCATATAAATTTCGTGATGGCCTTTTCTAATTCTGTGAAGTATGTTATTGGAATATTGATTGGAATTGCATTAAATCTGTATAGTAATTTAGGAAGTATGGCCATTTTCACTATGTTGGTTCTTCCTACCCATGAACACGGGATATCTTTCCATTGCCTGAAATCTCTTTCAATTTCTTTTTTTAGAGTGCTATAGTTTTCAATGAAAAGATCTTTTAATTGTTTTGTTAGATAGATTTCTAAGTATTTCATTTTTTTTGATGCAATTGTGAAAGGCATAACTTCTGTTATTTCTCAGTGAGTTTGTTATTGGTACATAGGAATGCTATTGACTTTTGGGTGTTAACTTTGTATCCAGCTACGCAACTGAATTCAGTTATTAAATCTAGAAGTTTTTTGGTGGAATTCTTGGGGTCTTCTATGTAGAGTATCATGTCATCTGCAAATAATGATAGTTTAACTTCTTCCTTTCCTATCTTTATCCCTTTT